>JAKTPI010000103.1:0-48210 GCA_030557545.1 Ogataea salicorniae
CGCGGTAGATACCGCCTCTATCACAACCAAGGGTGATATTCAGGCCTGGATTTGATGATTTGGTGGTAATAGCGTAGCCATGAGACAGGGCATGCCGCTGTAAAGAACTAATTAGCTCATCTCTGTTCTCAAAGACTTGTTCCGTTGGTGGCTCCATGATAGAATAAAGAATCAGATAAATAATCAGGTAAATAATCAGATAAAGAATAAGATAAAGAATAAGATAAAGAATAAGATAAAGAATAAGATGAAGAATAAGATGAAGAATAAGATGAAGAATAAGATGAAGAATAAGATGAAGAATCAAATAAAGAATAAGATAAAGAATAAGATAAAGAATAAGATAAAGAATAAGATGAAGAATAAGATAAAGAATCAAATAGAAAAAAAGATAAAGAACTAGATAACAAGAAGAAAGAGGTATTCTTCTAGTGGAGGATGGAATGTAGTTTCTGTAGTAGAAAGTAACGCGTTTCGTACGGTAAAGTATGGCAAAGGGTGGTGGACAAAGTTGATTATGTCATGTGGTGGGCATAATTGATTATGTCATTATATTATTACATAATAGATTACTCAATTTATGTTGCCTGTAGGAAAATCTATGGTGCCTGTAGGCACTCCCATAATCGGGCTTGACCTGATAAAAACAATTACAACCAACTGATTACTACTATATACATCAGATATCAGTTAAACATAAATAACTGTTTACAGAATTTGATTGAAACTGATAGCACACAAGTTTTCTGAAAAAAATGGTAAATATATCTTTAATCAAAGTTATCAGCAAACATCTAAAGTCATAAAACAACAAGCAAATACTAACATTAATAACCTAATGTCTTCAACCGTATAGTGGCTACCTATAACAATTGCACTTGTTTCTACACTTCTCCTGTCGTTGTATTCAGTTAACAAATTTATCAAATTATCAACACAACCAATATACTTGACATCGATATTAACGCTATCCTTGTTTCTCCCATTCTCTATTATCTTCCTACTACCAATCGATTTAATTTCAACCTCAACAGATAATGATAACAATGTGAACAAAACCTGGTTTTATTTGAACCAAGCAACAGTGATACTGCTGTGGAGATTGAACTACTGGATCACCTTCATTCTAACGTGGTCTATTCTACCATTTTACCAGTATTGGTTCAATTCAGGATACTTTAAAAAGTCGGACCGCTTTAAAGATTCTGTTATACAACTAATTAAATTTCAAATGGTCCTCTTAACCTGTGGTATAATTGCACTAGTTTACATTATCATCAAAAATCCAAGTTGGTTGAATTTCAAATTCTTAAAGAGTTTGGTTATTGCAATCTCTCACATTTATGCATTAGTTGTTGCGTTATGGTTAATGGCTTATGGTTTGATTTATTTACCTAGACACCATTGGGAACAGTCGGGAGGTTATGAAAGTAGGTTGCATATAGCATATTTGAAGGTTCCCGAATTGAAACAAAAATTAGAAGACACCAAATTTGATTTAAAAGAACTATGCGGACGTTTGAAAACTTTGGGCAGCTTGGATAATTTAGAATACAGAGACTGGATAATTAAACTAGTTGACCAAATACCGGAGAATTATCAAACCATGACTTATCACGGGGTGGAGAATTTTACAAACGATGAGATCAATGCAAAACTATTGAATAAATTAACGATACAATTGAAACACTTGAAATGGGACTACAACCACAATGAAATTAATTTTTATAATTCTATAGAAAAAGTTGTCGAATTGGAGGATAGAGTCAATGCACATTTGTTGGGTGAATTAAACCTAAGAATATCAAATCCTCCTCTAGTGTTCATCAAGAATCCTAAATTCAACTACTACATTTCACAATTTATTCAACCAACAATTGGTAAATTATTTACGGTTATTCTGATCGGACTATCAATTCTCATTATACAATCTGAAATATTCCACGGATTGAAGTTTTCATTCATTAAATTGGTTATTAAAGGATTAACTCAACAATTCAATCAAATTTACATTCAAGTTTTTGCAGTTTCATTTATTGTTTTAACTTATATGTTGGTTGCCGCAATGATTTCATTAGCACAAGTGAAAATCTTTAATATTTACCACATTGAATCCAATCAATCTTCAGATCCAGTTTCAACTGTTTTTTTCATAAGTTATGCATGCCGTTTAACAATCCCATTATCTTACAATTTTTTGATGCTACTAGACTCCGATTTCACTAAAAACTCATCTTTCCAAAAATTCTTGGGTAATTCAATTCAATTGATTTCATTAGGTAATTTCTTGAATGATATGTTACCAAGACTATTATTAATTCCAATTGCATTGACTTATTTCAGAATTTGGGAAAAATTGAGAAGATGGTTATCGGGTATCTTCTTATTTGATTACATTTTAAATGAGTTCGACTTTGAAGATGATGATCCAGTTTATCCAAACAATGCTCAAGATATCGAGTCTAATGTTGGTAGATCAATTAATAGAACATCAAGAGAGGTTGCCTGTGTTCACGAAGCTAAACTAATTATTCAACATACTTTGAAATCTGAAGGCAATACTTCGAGATTGAACAATGCAACCCAATTCCGTTCATTTACACTGGCTAACTTGAACAGTACAGCAGGCAATATAACAACACCATCAAAAAGACCAAACATTGCATCTTCAACAAGTTTGGCTTCAACAAAAAACATCATTGGCGGACTTACTTCAAGGGTTTCATCGTTTGGCCGTAGAATTTTCGGTGGAAGTTCAAGGAACAGCCAGTCTCGGAGTGGATACGAGAATCTAAGATCCTATAATTTGGGAATGGGTAGTACTGGAGGATCACAAAGTGACTTGTCAAACACAAGCCGGATCAGCTCTGAATCTGGTATTTCTTTGAACACAAACCATACCTTTGACACTGATAATAGATTGTTAAGAGATGATGATATCATGTTGATCGATGACGATGACGATGATGAAGACGAGAGAATCATCTTGTAAGATGTCTATATATATATATAAATTTGAATATACTGCATATACTTCCGATACCAATATACACATTCGACACCTGATATAGTGTATGGTCATGGGATGAAAAATTAACAAAAAACAGTTGAGTAAAAGTATCCTTTAAAATGGAATGACTCCGCCCGGAGACACACAAAAACTACCCCACTCCCCTCACAAGGTTTCTTCTTTTGAAAAATGACTGGGCGCGGCTGTTTTTGAACCTGACAGAGTATATATCGATAATACCAATAATAACAATAAGAACAAGAGTGTTTTTGACTTCCAAACAGCCATAAGTTCGATACTTGCCGTTTTTTTGCTCTCTCTATACCCACTAAAAGCACACATTAGATGTATATATAGACAATATATATATATATATATATATATATTATTATATTCAATCTCCATCACTACAAGTTGATTACCAGTTCTTTTTCAATTAAAAGTTTTTTTTGCATCATATTATCAGCATTCATTTCATTTCATCCAGACATACCCCTCCAATATACATTTCTATAGACATTATAAAATTCCAATTAGCATAAAAAAAAATCTACATATAGAAATGCTAAAGAATACAAGATCAATAGTATCGGGTCAATATACAGGGAAGTTGATACAAAGCGTATCACTTCAATTGAATGTACACATAACACAATCGGAATCACCAGCGAGGTGCTCTCAACAAGTACCCAAAAGATCAATCTCCCACCATCTAACTATTAGACCGCTGCCAGCTTCCACTGCAAAACAACTGAATTTCAATGTCAATCTTTTGAAGGTCCCAACTAATTATGGATATTACTCATCTAGAGTCAATAGATTGTACAACGAGGATAGATACGCTGTTGGGATATTAGACATTGATTTGAATGAAAAGACAATATTAACTAAAAAGGAAAAAAAAGATCAAAATTTAAGTGACAACAAGTTTTTAGAGGATAGAATTGATTCGGTTGATGAACCTGAATATATCAATTCATTTAAGCATCAGAGAGTTTTCAACTTTTCCGTTTTTGATGGCCATGGAGGTGAAGAGTGCTCAGATTATGTAAAATCACATTTAATGGAAAATATCGAACGCTTCCAATTGACAGAAGGTTCAATCACAAAACTATTCAAGTTTTATCGAAATCAAATAGGAGGATATTGGAAAAGATGGGCAAGAAGACAAACATCGCACTTCATAGAAATTTTAAAATTGACACAACAAGTTGATACCAATGATGTATTAAACAACGACAAAAAAATTTGGGAATTGGATGCTTTCAAAAATATTAGAGGTGAAGAATTTTTCAAGTTAAGGGTCAACTTAGGTTTCTTATTTACAGATTATCAATTTTTAAATTATGAAGATCATTACAACAATAAATTAAAGGATCCGAAAAGTGAGAAACTAATAAATTCTGGATCAACAGGTACATCTGCTTTCTTTTATACTATTGAACAAGAACCAGAAAACCCAAACGGATATTTTTACCAGGAAAAAGTACTATCCAGATTATTAATTGCACATATAGGTGATACTAGAGCCATATTGTGTGATAATGAAGGATTGGCACACTCATTGACAAAAGATCATCATCCTTCGAATCCAACCGAGTCAACAAGATTAACAAGATTTTCATCTGGTTTAATGATGACTGATTCGTTTGGTGAAGAGAGATTTCTTAATTTTGCGAACACTAGATCATTTGGAGATTTAACAGCAAAGAACATTGGCGTTTCATCCGAACCACAGTTAAGCGAATATTTAATTGGAGATTCTAGAATGATGTCTAAATACAAGTATCAGAATATGAGATATTTGAAAGATCAAAGCATCGATGATTTTGGAGGCGATGAATGTTTTCTTGTCCTTGTTTCGGATGGAGTTACAAGTTATTTAAGTGATCAAGAAATTGTGGATTTAATTTCATCAACGACAAATAATAAAGGTGCTTGGAGGGGAACTCCCCACGAAGCATCAAAAGAAGTCGTTCAATTTGTGGAAAGTATTGGTGGTGATGATAATGCCACCTGTTGTATCATTAAACTCTCGGGCTGGGGTAAATGGCCTTCAATTGATAGAACCGGTTCTTCAAGAGAAGAAAAAATGATGAGAGCTCCAAGGGGTAGTAGAGGTAGGTAAAAATAGAATCTGAATTTTATTTAAACTTTGCGCCTTGTTTTGTGCTGTTTATTTATAAACGGTTGTTTATTATTCACATTTATAAACTTAAAATAAAAAGTAAATGTTTTTTAAGTATGTAGAAAGATTTTTTTTTTTCAAATTGAAACATAATTACATATATTAGTATATATACAAGCGGTTGAGAAAAGAAAGTTGAAAGTTGAAAAATTGAGAATTGACATGTATCTATTTGTTCTTAGTTTGGGTATAACTGAACATTTTTCTAGTGTGTGCAAATTCACCTAATTTAGAACCAACCATATTTTCAGTAATTTCTAAATGCACGTAATCTTTACCGTTGTGAACTTGGAATTGTAAACCGACAAATTGTGGAAGAATGGTACATGATCTAGCATTTGTTCTGATTGGAGTCTTGTTTTTACGTGCTTCAGCGATTGGTAATGGAACAACGTGAGGACCTATATGACAAGAATAATAAGAAAAAAAGTAAATTCAGTTAGTATTTTTAAGTTTGAACATATCAAGAACAAAAAATGCAATTGCCATGAAAAACTCATGTATCTCCATTCAAAAAAAAATAAACGCTGAGATGATATTGAAAAAAATAACATACCTTTCCATGAAGATCTTGATAGTTTTATTAGCGTTGCTCTCATTGTGTAAGATTATTGTAATTTGAAAGTAACTTGGTTGAGACTTGATGGACGTACTTTACTTCATTTAAGCTTCTTTCTTATCAGGTTTAAGTGGTTTAGAATTATATTTCTTCAGCTTTGAACCGCATTTGTTATTTTTCGAATCCAATGAACAAAAGTGTGTGCAAAGATACAAAATTTACAAACACGACGCTAAAGCTTTTAATCGTCGATCGACTGATAGTAGGTACATAAAGAGTTTAAAAGAATATCCCCCACAAACTGTGGGTAGAATTAAGGCCCTCTTATACGCATACACTTTTACATATTTGAACTATACTATGCTTATTCTTAAAAAACGAGTATCTAAAACTTTAGTTTCACATCAATTTACTTCTGAGTTTTCTTAATAAAAGCTTTAGAAGTTTTGAAATATAAAAAAAGATACTATTGTCCTAACTACACCATTGGTTACATTCCACATAACAGGAAAACAAACTTGATTACAGACAAAAATATGAAAATTTTCAACAGTTGAACTTGACTGACTTTCTAATAAATTAAGCACACTTCTATCTGCTCACTGTGGTGTAACAAAATGTTTATCCTCTTCTGCTGATTGAAAATTCTCTTTGTTAGCTAACTCTTCAACTCCATACTTATTAAATTCCCCTTCAATTTCCCTTTTCTTCTTAAGTAGTATAGCTGTTTGTTGTTTCCTTTTTTTTCTCCTCTTCCTCCTCCTCCTCTCTTTTTTTCCTCCTTTAATGCAAGATCCGCATCTGTTCTTACGTACTCTGTGAAAGAGGGTCCCCTGTCTAGTTGCGTGAACCTTTTGCCAAATGTAGCTTCATCACCTTGCGGTTGATGATATGGTGTTCCTGGAACCGATGGGATGTAACTAAGTAGTTCATCGACGCTTTTACAAACTGTTCTCAAATAGGTCGGTTCAAACCAAAAATTTAACGATTAATCTAATTCTTTTGTGAATCTAGAAACATCAATTGCACAACCAATAAACTTTAAAGAAGTTTTTTGGTAATTGTTAACATGATCTTTGATTAACGCTGTTGCAAAATCAAATAATCTTTTCAAGGTTGAAGTTTGAATCTTGTATATGATATAAATCATAGATTCCAATTCTTTGCTAAACGGAGAAGTATGTAATAATCCTCTCAATGCTGGTGACTTGCCCTCATAGCCTTTTAATAACTCAGGTATTTTACTACTCACGTTGCTTGTTAACGTGGTGATTTTTTTCTCAATTATTAACATACAGTCATAAAAACTTAGTTGTATTGTTTTAAGTGCTTCAACAAAATCTTAAAACCCATCAGTACCAAAGTATTTATCTATAGTATTGTAAGTGGAGGATACTCTATCTCGATTTTGGTTTTTTTATACACAGGATCAAGCATTTTTGTTTATGTTGCTACAATTTATCGGGGGTTTGAACAAAAAAACACAAGTTATTTGAAATATTTGAGGAAGAAGGATAATTTGAAAACATTTATACTTCCTTTTTGTGCTTTTTTCCTGGAATAGATGTAAAAAAAAAAGAGTGGCTGTTGAAAATTTTATAAGTTGCCACAATAAAGGGAAAAAGTACCAGAACAACAAAAATCAACAATTATGTTTACAAGTGGGAAGGCAAAAAAACACACAGCAAATCTTTCTGATTAAATAAAAAGAATACATTACAATATAAATATGAAACTACAACTACAAAAAAAAAAAACTACGATACCTTAAACCATTACTTCAAACGAGCCACAGCTCTAAATCTCTGTCCAATTCAGATGCTGATTCAGCCATTTCCTTTTGAGTTAAGTTATCTAGCCACTCAGTTTCTTCAACAGAGGAAGTAATACCGCTTTTCTCTGAATAAACCTTACTCTTACCTAAAAAATAGATTGATCTCAAAATATAGTTAGCAAGCTGAGTGTTCTCAACAACACGGTTATATCTTTTCTTTGTTGATTTGAATCTACTACTTAATCTTTTGTCTTGCAATTTATTGCTTTGGGAATTACGACAAAAAGCAATATTACTGTTAAAATATGAAGATTTAACAAAATTCAACTTGGCGATCACTCTCAAGATTTTATCGGTAAACTCTGCTAATTCATGCAAGTATAAGGCGTCAATTTCGAGTTCTTCATTTCTAGCTTCCAAATCTTCTAAAGAATAACTCAACTCCAAACAATACCTGATGAAACTTAAAGAATTGTACTGGTCGTCAATATCATTTTTATTTTTAATTAAGTATTCAACAGTGTTTTGTATTTTTGTCAAAGTTGTTAATTGGATAGCTCTATACACTTCCATCATCTTATGTAGATCTCGCTTAATTTTGATAGCTTTACTCAATCCACGCTCCACACTTTGGATCTTTGGCAAAGTCCCAATCTTTGGGATGCACCTTTTAGTATGATGCAACAAAGACATGTAATGATCAGGATTCAAATAATCAATATGTCTCTTTATTAAATTTTGGAAAGTTTCAAAACCAGATTCAATGTCTTTGACAGATTGAATAAGGTCAAAAGTTCCACTTTCTTCAAAGTAAGCGGCAACTGAGTAGTATTGATCTTCCAAGCTTACAGATAAATCAAGACCAACTGTGTATTGCATTTTTAAGTTTTGAGTTAAGTTAATTTAGTTTAATTTACTTTTATTTAAGGATCTATCTTTCAAATTGAAAGATTACTTTTGTTTTCTTTTAAATGATAATTGAACTTTTAGATAAGAAGACTAGATATATATAAAGAGGAAAACGTTATAGTTTGAAGTAGGCAATTCCTTCCTTTAAGTATACATACAGTTGCCACTAAAATTAACGCTTTTTATAATGTTGCCCTTGTCTGTTCAACCAATAACCAATAAACGTTAACAGTAGAGCAGAAAAAATGTTCCAAAATGGGATCAATTATTATTCGAGGCGGCGCACTAGTAGTTAACTTGGAAGGACTTATCTTTTTTTATTGATACACGTAGAGAAACACAATGGGGGGGGGGGGGAACAAGAGCAGGGAACAAGAACAACATAAAAAACATATAGTATATAAGCAAAGCTAAGTTTTCAAAATAAACAATCACATACATCTAAATAGAATAAAATAAACACGAATCGTAGAGAGAATTAAAAGAAAAAAATATAGAATGACAAGGTGGAGTATGTACACACATTTTAACTAATCAAAGACACTTAAATAAGCTTCTGCAACAAATCTAGCTCTAGCATTCAAGAATAGCTTCATTTCACTGATTTCTTTATCAACGTCCTCCATAAATTCAATGATGAAATCAACCAATTTATTCTTCAACATAACTTCATTGTGATAATTGGTTAGCAAAAACGAAATGTCGTAACCTTCAATTGGAACTCTTCTCAAAATTAAAAAGTTTTCGGCTCTTTTAGTTAGGAATCTAGTAAATTTATCAACCAAAATAGATTCAATTTCATCACTTTGCTTGATCTTGATCGACACACGAACGGAGTTGATACTAGGTTCGATTAAAACTCCTTCATTTTCATTTCTTGAAATCATCATTGGATTCAATAAAACTTCAACTGTTTTCTTATTTTCAATTTCTGGATAGTTATGCCTTTCAACCAATTGTGAAGGAAAGTTCTCCAAACATAGAGCGGCATTCAAAGAGTGTCTGACAGCTGTTAAATATGGTTTCAAAGATTGTGACTGTTATGAAGTAATAGAAACAGAAATGTTAGTAATTGTTTCTTTCTTGACAAATATAAGTAAATCAGTTCATATCTTTGATCATCCGAATTGAGTTTTATCAAATAGAAATGTGTATACATTAATCAATCTCAAGTGCTGTTGGTGGGTGAGTAGATTATGAGATGAGATAGTAGACGATTCAACACAACTAATAAACAGAAAAACTGAGGGGAGAAATTGAAACATACCATGATGTATTATGATGTATTTATCTTAATTGACTTGTGATATACAATACCTGTATAAAGGAGGTCTTCTATATCTTTTTTTGATTATAATGTAATCATTTAACACTCAATCCATACAATTAACTTAATCCGTTTGATTATTTTTAAACTGAGGGAAAACCAAATTGACAGACGAGCATTTTTCTACAAAATATCTGTGAATAAAATGCACGGGTGTATTTTTCTAGCTTCTCTGGAAAGATTGATGAGTACATAGATGCGTACATTAAACCCACTATCAATCTATAGTGTGTGTGTGTATAAGTTGATCAACACCAGAAGAATACATACGATCAAATAATGTCCTGGGAAGAACTAACAGACGAGCAGGGGAACCTGTATTACTACAACTCATCAACCGAACAAACGCAATGGGAAAAACCTGCAGAATTAATCTCCGGATTGGATAAAGCATTGGCAGAAAGAGGTTGGACAAAAGCATACACTGAAGAACACGAGGCGTATTATTACCACGAGCAAACTGGTGAAAGTGTGTGGGAACTACCGGCAGATGTCAAATCTTTGCTGGAGGGAGGTTCTGGTGTTAGTGCTAATGGCGTTGAATCTAATGAAGGCACTAGGGCGAGCAGTAAGACTCCAGGCCCTGGTGGTGACAATGAAGATGATAATAATAACAAAGATGAAGACGAAGAAGATGAAGATGTTGAATTTGATGATGGTCAAGTACAAGGAGAAAATAAACATGTGGTAAGTGAGGACAATGAACCATGTCCAGGTAACTCATTAATTGATTTGAATTCGATAATACAAGAGAATGAAAAAATCATTAAACAAGTTCCAACAGCGAGACAATCTGATACCACTGGAGAACAACAAGAAGAAGAAGAATACCATGATTATAGAATGTACATGCCAGGTCCACAAACTAAAAAGAGTGAACAGTTACAAGCAGATGAACGATCTAGTACTCAATTTATGGATATGTTAGCATCTAAATCAGTTGACTCTACATGGTCCTTTAATCAAATCATGGAAACTTTCATTAGAGATGAAAGATATTGGGAAATTAAAGACTCGTTGTTGAGAAAAAGGTTGTTTGAAATATATCTAATTCAGAAAGCTGATAAAGAATTCAAGGAGGTTGAGCATTCGAAGGAGAGTTATAAAGTTAGCTTCTTCCAAGTGTTGGATAATTACGATATAAAATGGTACACCACATGGAAAACATGCTCTAGATTAATTATTGATGAGCCAATGTATTCATTAATCAACAATAAGTTGAAAAAAGAGTTTTTCAAAGAATACATTAGAAATTTGAAAATAGAACATGAAACTACATTAAGAGAATCGAGAAAACACGAATTGAAAAATTTGGAAGTTGTGATGAAAGAAATGGTTATTGATTTAAATGCCAAATTTGATGACATACCAGAATCTTTGGATATGAAATTATTCAGTCACTTGAATAAATTGGATATTCTTACTGTCTACGAAAGTATCATTCATGTATTAGAAAATGAATTCGAGAAGGCTGTCAAAAAAGAAATAAAACTGAATGAAAGATCAGATAGAAAGGCAAGAGATGACTTTAAAAAACTTTTACAGGAATTGAGCGATAATAAAGATAACAATGGAGTTGAGATAACTGCTGATTTGAAGTGGTTTGAATTGTTACCGCATTTAGTCAATGATGAACGGTTCATTAATCTTTGTGGTAGAAAAGGTTCAAGTGCCATCGATTTCTTTTGGGATTTGTTGGATAAGGAGAATCAAACTTTGATAGCAAAGAGAGACATAGTGAAACAGCTATTAATTAATCAAAAGTTTGAAATCAAAAAATCACCAAAGGAAAATGAAGAAACAGAAGGAAAATTAAAGGTTCAAAATGTTGTTTCTTTTGATGAATATTTAGCAAAATTGAAATCTCTTAGAAACAAACAGGTGGAGGATGAATTAAAAGGATCTGATTATAAGTTGATCTACAAGTTGTTAATCAATGAACAGCAACCTACAGAAAGCAGTAGATCAACAAAGAGAAAACGAGAACCTAGTGGTGTTGGTGCAAGCAGTGGAGAGGGTGTAAATAAAAAGAGATTAACCACATTAGGCTACGGTGCTCTCTAATAAGATATGGATATATATATATATGTTTAAATATAAAATCGTATTAATATAGTTGTATTATTATTTATCATTATTGACCTGAAATTTACGTCTTTTAAGTTGAAAGGAAAATATACAAAATTTTAAACAATGCGTTCACTATTCATCGTTCATCAAGGCAGATAAAGCTAATAAACCAACCATTGCATATTTGAAATACACATTTTCAGTGATTAAAATGGTCACATAACCAACCTTAGGTATGTAAAATTTAACGCTTCCCAGAATATCTTTAGCTCTATTCAAGTGCTGTTGACCATAAGCATACAAAGGTAAATCATCTCTTTCGTTATTATCACCTTTTGTCAACAACAATTGTTGTTTTTTGGAACTATATTTAATTGGTCTCTTTGACTTGTTTGACTTTATATTCTTCTTTTCTTCGTAAACTTTATGTTCTCTCATTATTCTATGAACAATTGGAATTTCCTTGTCTTGAACTTTATAAACCACTATATCACCAACATTTAAATATTCTTCTCTGTTCCACAAAAACAAGATATCACCTCTTTGGAAAGCAGGTTCCATAGATCCGGATAGGACAACAACCAACGGCGAGTTTGACATTGCCAAAATCGATAGGAATTTCCAAAATGCAAAGGCAGATGCTAGGACCATTGCCATGTTTAGCCCTTGGTTCAATTGGAGTCTCAAATTCATTATTATTCTGAAATGTTGGTTATAGATCTATATATGTGTGATTGTCCTAATATTTTGTTAATATCTTTCAAACAGGTTGTTCCAGTAATTATCACACCAACGTGTATTTAAAAGAAGATGCCAACAAACAAACAAAAGAGACAAAAACGGTCGGTGTTTTAATTTTACGCGGCAGCGACTTTTATTTATTTATTTATTTTATCAAACAGATTTGTTGTTGTCGATCTATTCATTGAGTCAACTTTTGTTCTTTTGTACATCCTTAAATTCAACTCGATATCAGATATAGAGTTGATAATTATTGTTTGATCTATACATAAATTATCATTTTTATTCTACAATGAGTTCAAGGTATGTTCACAGCATTTTTTTCAACCCTCCAAACTAGGGCCAACTTACTGACAATAAGCGTTCACTGAATTTTTTTTACTTTTTTCCAATTTCCACTTGGAACAGTTTAAAAAAAAAGTACCTGTCATTCATTAATAACAGTCGATACTCATCAAAAGTCCATCAAAGAGAAGGTGGAAGAACTGCACTATTTACAACTGCACAACAACAATCCCAAGCAGCTTCGTTATCACCAAACGGATCCTCAAACAACATTGCGAATGCCCTATATCAATCACCATCCAACAACAACTCATCAACGTTGTTAAGCAACCAGTTCGATAATGACAACTACAACAACAGATCAAATTCCCCCTACGATACGGGGATTAAAAAAGATTACAATGCTTCATTAATGTCACAATTGGAGTCTCAAAATTCTGAAACTGTCACAATTATGGGTTCTAAAATTAGCGCTTTGAAAAATCTATCGATGAAAATGGGTGACGAAATCAATAAATCAAAGTTGAATTTGAATTCTTTAGGTGGTGATATGGATAGTACGTTGAATAGAGTTAAGGGTAACTTCAAGAGAATGATCGTTATGGCTGATAATACGGGGATCAGTTGGAAAGGTTGGTTAGCATTTTTTGCTCTTGTTTGGATGGTGTTCTTTTACGTTTGGGTGTTTTAATATGTATACAAAAAGATGTTATTTTTTCTTTTTTCTTTACTCTCGAATTTGTAGATTTTCTGTTTATAGGTTTGTTCTCTTCAATCCAACATCTGTTTATTTGGTTAAAATTTTTTCGATTAATAGATAGGATAGATGTTTCATTAGGCAATGGAGAAACCGTAACTAGTATCATCATTACAACAAGAAAGTGGGCAGGTAAATATTAGAAAGAAAAAAAGAAAAAAGATATATATATCAACTATAATCAAAACTCAAATACAAATACTAGAACGAAACAAAGAAACACAGATAGCAAGGAAATAGAAAAAGGGGGACAAGGCAAAATAATAATATCAGTTAATAAAACATAAAATCTGCGAAAAGAAAGAAAGAAATAACTTGTGAACTATAAATTTAATAAAGAAAAGGTTACAAGACACCCAAAAATAGCGAATCATAAAAAAAAGAGAACACATTGGCGGATAACAAGAACAAATAAATATTTTAACTCAATAATAAGTCATGATCAAAGTAAACATCAACATACCATCATTATAACCGAAGAGCGCTTATTCAGATGTTTCATCAACAGGCACACTTGGGGAAGCGGTAGCAGAAGCAGCAGAATCAGGAGCATCAGTGGCACCAGTTTCAACAGATAAGTTTTCAGTTTCAGCAGCGCCAGACGTTCTTCTTGTATCACTGGAGCCACCTCTACCGCCTCTTCCCCTATAACCACCTCGGCCTCTATAACCACCTCTACCTCTGTAACCACCTCTACCGCCTCTACCCCTATTCATACCAGGATAGTTTGTTCTTTTGGCAACAATGTTCAATTCTCTACCTTTAAACTCACTTCCTGTTAACTTAACAGCCTCCGACACGCCATTGGTAGCTTCAAATTCGACGTAAGCGTAACCTTTAGGACGACCGGTTATCTTGTCGTACAATATAGTGATACGGTTAACAACACCACAATCGTTGAAAAAATCTTTCAAGTCGTTAGGAACAGTTGAGTAATCAACGTTACCAACGTAAATGGAACGAGAATCTATTTCTGCTTGGTTTGATGGTTGATGTGGGGCTAATTTTGGCTCAGCGGGTTTTTCAACAACTTTTGTTTCTTCAACTGGGGAATCTGTAGGGATTGATGTTTGTTCATTTTCGGAAGACATTGCGTGTTTGTGTTCTTTTTTTTTTGTTAGCCCTGTGTCTTTGATGTGTCTATGTATCTGGTAATCTGACGTGATTGACGGTGCAGCTCTTGTAAAGACTATATGCTGAAACTCTAATATATATATTGTTATTGCAGAAGTGCACTCTTGATGAAACAAACTATTAAATTCAATGGATATTTGAATAATTGAGATTTTGAAATAAATTAATCAAGTTAAATATTATTAGCCAATTGATTGTAACTGAGAAGTATCAATTGACAGGTTGAAGTTGAAAATGAACAGTTTGAAACTCATTCTACAATTCACACTTTATCCTCTCGGTTTTTGGGATGATGACGGATGACGTAATATTAATCAAGAAGAAAACATAGCCGATAGACGCGACTATATATTTAAACTTTTATTTTTACTTTGTACAAGGTGCAGAGGTTTGTCACCTGTAAATGCTAATTTTCACACGACAGTTTGAAATATTTTTTTTTTTTTTATTTCTTTAAAAGAATTATAATTTTAAAAGTTTACATCTATTGTAGGTGGTAAATAAGAATGTTGATTTGCTTATATGATAGTTTGAATATCCATTTATTTATAATCATAATCTACAGATAGCAGCATATCAAAAATGGTTTCAGTTAGAAAGAGAAAGATGAACAGATCTTCTGTTGGTAAAGCAACAAGAAGAACAAAAGACAAGCAAAGAAACGTTAACATTGCATCAAATCCAATCATTGCAGCCAACTGGGATAATTCCCTAACGCTATCCCAAAATTACGCTAAGTTGGGGTTGAAGGTTAGATTGGGCAAAGATACAGGTGGTGTTGAAAAAGAAATTGAAGTGTTCAAGCCAAAGAATGATGATGAAGAAGATGAATCGAGCGACAACGAAGATAGTGATCCTTTTGATCCTGCAAACATTCCAGAAGGTACCGCTAAGTTAGTGAGAGATGAAGACGGTAAAGTTACACAAGTTATTTATGGTACAAAGCAATTATCGTCAAAGGCCAAGACACAAGAAAAGCCAAAAACTGAAGTTGTTCGTCAATTGGAAGAATTGGCTGCAAGTCATACTGCTAAGGAAAGAAAACAATCCGATAGAGAAATTGATTGGTTGCAAGACCTATACAATAAATACGGTGATGATTGTGAAAAGATGAAATGGGATAAGAAATTGAATCCATTCCAACATAGTGCTGGTGAATTACATAAAAGATTCAAGAAATGGAAGAAGACTCAAGGAATTGCTTAGCTGGTGTATGCCAGTATCTCCTTCCCTCAATGATCATATATATAGATATATATTTCTTATTTTTTTGCATGTACGTTGTTTTTTTCTTTCTTTGTGTTTAGCTCTGGGTATTAGAATCTGTTGTAATTTTACGTTAAATTTGATTAGAGATTTGAGTAAATTGATAAAAATCAGTGAGTTAGAGAGCGGCGCCTCACTCACTCTCTCGATAAACTTTAGATTAGAAATACTTGTTTTGAGAGATTACTTTAGAAGAAATAACGATAGTTAGTTACTCTCTTTCCAGTTGAATCCAACTAGAGATCAAGTTGACAACTGAGACAATGCCATTAACAAGCACTACAAATACTGCCCCATTACAACCACCAAGACCGAACTCAGCTGTCTCAGCAATATCAGGAAGAGCATCAACACCGACATCGTCCTCTTCCACTCATCATCACCAACAACAACAATCTGGAGAGAACTGGATCAAGAGTATACATGGTACACCAACACCAGCTAAGATAAATGAACTAACATGTATGATCAATGCTATTCAAGATAAAGATGAGAAAGTTTTCAGTGGGTTTAAAGTTCATTTGAAAACCAATTTGAAAAACTTGCAAGATTTAGCTACTGAAACTGAAACGTTTAGCAATGGGTTTAATCTCAAGGATGAAGGTAAATGGTTGGATGAATTTTAAAAAAGACACCAATGCACAAAAGATAGATAACTACTGGAAACCACTATAAACATTTGATTTTGAGTGGATAAAACAATGATATCGATGAAGGGGTGATGCATACGGATTATATGCAATAAATAGATACACAGAATATTTTAACCTCATGCAACTTCAAATCACGCCTTGAATAAAACTACTCATTCAACAAGAAAGTGTCATGCACGTATTAAAATTAAGTACATACGTTACAGATTGAAGTTATGGATAAGTGGATGGAAGCATGATTTGTCATGTTTTTGCAAATCAAGTATACAAAGACATTTAAAAGGCCACTTGATTGTACTTTTGCAATATTACAGTACTTTACTTCAATATCCGACCATACTTGTGTTTTTTCATATATATTCTATGATTTTGACAAAGGGGAAACACAAAAGGAGCAGGGCTTATAAAGTAAATCAGCATGACGTCAAAAGATTCAGAGTTTTTGTTTAGTGAGTATCAATTATTATACCATTCTTCAGCGTTTACAAGTTATTTCTCTGAATTTATGGATTGTTTGACACTTGAACATTGAATCTGTTCTAGTTTTATTGAATGAAAGTTAGAACAGTACTGTACTTTAAGTATTTGATTATACAATTCATGTGAGAAACTTGTTTTCTAAGTCGAAGGAGAAGAAGAAGAACGCGAACCATGGTGTCACTATTGATGGTTATGATAGTGATAGAAATGAAGAAGTATAGTGTGATGATTCAACAGAAGTTTATGAAACTGTATTTGATGAAGATAATTATGAATTCGCTTTCAAGTTGTTATTACAATGCATTAAATATTCAGAAGTGATTCTAGAGAATCGATCCCCAAGATGTTGAAGTTTCTAGCAACTGTTTAAACCTTGCAAAAAAGATCCCTATTCACAGAGATTACTGGGTGCGTTTGAAATGATTGCACTAAAATTTCGAATAAACTTTTATATTTACATGAAATGACTTGTCTATTTACTAAATCATATTAATATTATTCCAGCTTTTAAAACCATCCTTTTCTTTTTGGTTTTTCAACTATATCACCTTTTAAACCTAATCCGAAATTACTCAAAGTTCCAACAACATCACCAAATGATTCTCTATCACCTTGAATCAAAATGGTTGGCTTGCTCCCAGTGAACAGTTCCTTTGAAATATCAATCAAGTCGTTTCTGGTAACGTTGTCAATCTTCTCACACATTTCTAAAACGTCAACACGTTTACCATAGATTTGCACTTGACGTCCCATATCTTCCAATTGAACCATTTTTGACTCTAAGTTCATCATTAAAGATGATTTCAATTGATTCTTCGCACGAGCAACTTCATTTTCTGATAGACCACCATTACCAACATCATGATCCATCAACAAGGACAATTCATAGCCTATCAATTCACCCATAACTCTATTAGCTTGAGGGATACAAGACAATGAAATTCCAAACAATCCAGAATCTGTGAAATTATGAATGAATGATTTGGACGATTCAACAAATCCGTATTGGTTTAGAATACGTGTATATGATCTTGAATACATACCTTTACCTGGACCACCGGCACTGAATGACCCACCACCACCAATTAGCATTTGTAAAGTGGCTAATTTATAAACGTTATCGTTATTGATTGGAACACCTTCAAAGCCTACGTGAATATGATGAAATTCTTGACCTAAATGTGCTTGATCTGGTGGAGATGGGATGTGATGTTCGCCACCGGTATAGATGGCGGCATCTTTAATTATTTCTGTTGTGTTTGGAGAAGGTTTGAAATCTTCAAAGTATCTACTTGTTACTTCTTCAGCTTTGGCTAGTGTTGTTCCTGATAAGGCAACAACCAAGTTTTGAGGTTTGAAGAACAAGTCTCTGTATTTTTGTAATTTTTGTCTATCAATGTTAGCCAATTCGTCAACTGGACATAGCAATGGTGATCCCAAATTTTTGTTATTGTAAGCAACTTGTTGGAATAGTTCGGGAAGGATTAAATCAGATTGCATCCAAATTTCATTAAGTTCGTAATTAGTATTCAACAGTTGTTCTTGAACTTCTTCTTCTGTCAGTAATGGTTTTGATATGGTTTCGGATAATAGTTCAAACATTTTATCCACATCCTGATTGAAAACAGAAGCTTGATAGATCAAAGATTCTCTTGAGGAGGCACACATGAAATTACCACCTAGATGGTTCAATCTTTCCAGCATCTCATACTGTGAGAAATTTTCAGTTGATTTGAAACCCATCTTGTCAATGATATGAGAGCAACCAGTTAATCCGTAACGATCTTCATAACGGGAACCCGCATTGATGTACATACCAACAGCAGAGAAATAACTTGGAGTTTCATCGACAACCAACTTAATACCATTTGGTAGAGTTTTAGTCTTTGTCTGAGAGGTGTTTATCTTTTTAAAAGTGGAGGAAGCATATGATCTTGTAGAGGTAAGGGCATTGGAAGGTATTTGCAAGTGACGCTTTGAGTTTGATATCAGCGTGGACTCCAACGCTCTTTTGGAGACAAATAAAAACATTATGTGTGTGTATGTATGTATGTATGTATGTATGTATGTATGTATGTATGTATGTCTGTGTGACTCTTACTACCCTGGCGGTATAAAGTAGATGTGTATCCCCTTCAATCAGCAGTTAAGGATAGTTGTTGAAAAGCAGTTTGAAATGTCAAGACAAGGTAAGACAGAATTTTTGGTGGATGGGAGTTTCGGTTGTGCACTATTCAAAACTAATCGACGCAAGAAGCTTTTATAAGGGCGATCGACCATTAGTAATTTCAACTCACCAGCCACACAAAAGCCTTACTAGCCACAACAAGTAACGTGTTTTTTTCCGCTTATTTTTCTTTTTCTTTTTTCCGTATAGCAAAATTTTGATTTTGGCATTCTGTTCTAAGATTATCAATCGTTTGGTAACATGATACGATCCTTCTTTTCTTTCATATATTTAGTTTACAACCGGCTTCTTTCCACCATTATAATCATTGTTTTATATTCAATCATCCATATACCAAACTTGTTTGCTGAAAACATTCACGTACTATTTAATTATCACCTATTCATCTACATATACACACACGCCTGTTACTTTCACAGCTTCTTCCTTCCAAAATACAACCAATCAAACAGAAATAGAATACGTATACAGTAACAAAGATGTCCACCCTCTCACAAGTTGTTTCTCACAAAGGTAAACGTTTACCATTACTTTCAAAGGCTGCATTGGTTCAACATACAACTGAATCCTCATGTTGGGTCACTCTTTATAACAGAAAAGTCTACGATGTTACTCAATTTTTAGAAGAACATCCTGCCGGACCTGAATTAATTGTTGAATGGGCCGGAAAAGATATTACACAGATCCTAGCTGATCCTGTCAGTCACACACATTCAGAAAGTGCTTACGAGATGTTGGATGATGACATGCTTGTTGGTTATTTGGCTACCCCTGAAGAAGAAGAAGAGTTACTTTCTAAACATAGGGACATGGAAGTTATCCCTGAAACCATTGACCTTACCGAATTTGGTGAATTACCAACTGAAGAGTTATTAGAAGTGAAGACTGATTTAGAACACGATTATGAAAAACACAAATTTATCGACTTGAACAAGCCGTTATTAATGCAAGTTTTGAGAAGTAATTGGACCAAAGAATTTTACTTGGATCAAATTCATAGACCAAGACACTATGGTAAAGGTTCTGCTCCAATTTTCGGTAATTTCTTAGAACCTCTGTCATTAACTCCATGGTATGTTGTTCCTATTACTTGGTTACCTGTCAACTTTTACATCTTTTATGTTGGTTGGACTAACCAATCACATTTACTAGCTTTTACTATGTGGTGTATCGGTTTGTTTGTTTGGACTTTACTAGAATACGTTTTACATCGTTTCTTATTCCACTTGGATCATTACTTACCTGAACATCAACTGGCATTTACAGCTCATTTCTTATTACATGGTGTCCACCATTATTTACCAATGGATAAAATGAGATTGGTTATGCCTCCAACGTTATTCATTGTCTTGTGTTATCCAATCAGTAGGTTGGTTTTTGCGTTGTTACCATTCTATCCTGCATGTTCTGGCTTTGCCGGTGGTACTTTAGGTTACATCATGTACGATATTACACATTATTCTTTACATCACAGCAAATTACCTAAATATTTCCAAGATTTAAAGACGTACCATTTAGAACACCACTATAAAAATTACGAGTTAGGATTTGGTGTTACTTCAAAATTCTGGGATCGTATGTTTGGTACTCTTTTGAAAGCTGATGATGTTTACCAAAAGAAAAATTAGTTGGCTAATTTTATTATTTTTCTCTTTTTACTGTTATCATTATCTCACCTAAACTTTACTGCCTTATTAAATAAATATTCATACATTTTTCAAAAAAAAGGCTGTTATTATTCTGTCTTATATTATTGATTTCCATTTTTTTTTCCCTCATTCTTATTTCTTAGACATTATTTATTGTTATGCTATGACTTATTTACTCCTCTTGTCTTTTACTTACTCACCTTCTATATACTTAATGTTTCTTGTTTACTCCTGAGGTTTATATGTTATGAAAATTATATTAACGTTTTCCCTGTTTGTTGGTTGTATATATATTCCTTAACAGTAACTTCTTAATAACGCCATACTGGTATCAAAAGTATACTCGGCCCGACTGCACTCACCTTCAATACTTTCATCACCAATGCCGTTTTCACCTTGCATGTTGACATCGTCATCAACCGCAGAGAGTGTTGGTGATTGTGGAGCATTACTTTCCAAAACCTTTAGAATAACTTGATAACCAGGCATGCTTTCATAAGTTCCATAATCAGTCATCTTGACGTCGTTATCATCCCTTTCTGTTGGCGTTGCAGCTGATGAAATGATACAACACCAAGGTTCATGCTCATCAATAATGTCAACGTCTTCATCTTCATCTTCATCTTCCTTGCCGTACCAGTCATCTTTCTTTGTTGGTTCTGCTGCCGTGGATATTGGTTCCAGATTTACCACCGATGATAAATACGAGTTGTTAAAGCTTGTTGATGTTCGTAGAGGAGTTGATTGATGTGGATTATCTAAAGGCGAAGATGGCAATACAGACTCTGAAACTTTCGTTATTGACCGTTGAGATTTTAATTCTGGTGGGTATTGACCAGAATTTGACTCTAGAATGTCAGTATTTTTCATCGTAGTTGTATCCTTTGTTATATTTGCCTTGGATGCTGTTACTGAAGATGTTGTCAATTGTGATGATTCGCCAAGTAATATACGTCTTGAGCATTTGTGACACTTTAATAATACAATATTCTTCGTTCCAAACTTTTGTTGTTTCAATTCCCAACCAAAAACAGCCAACAACAGCATCAAATCATGGTTATTTCCATTTGAATTCAAAAAGTATCTTTTTAAGGTGATTAATTGTGTATGCGTGACAAACTGATTAATTTTCCTTCTGTTGAAAATTTTGAGATTCAAGATTAACTCCATATTATCTTGTAAATTCATAACGTTCTTATTGAATTCATTTAAAATGGACTCCATATCGGAGATTTTCAAATAATATTGTTTTTTGACTAACTGAATATCTAAATTTGGGTTTTTCCATAAACAATTAGAGTAATGCTCGTTATGAAGTCGTTTCAAATAAGAATCTATTAAACTTGCCCTTAATGTTAGATAAGAATCTTCAACTTCGTATTCATCTTCACTTTCAAATAAAAAATTGTTTATTAGTTTTAACCTATCTGAACTACCACCAGTTTCACGTTCGTTCAATCTAACAATAATCATGGCATTGCAATACTGGCAATGAAGTTCGTTTTTTCTCTTACTATGACACCTCCAACCTTGTGTTGCACACGCTAAAGGGGTTAATTTGTCAGATGTTATAGTCCATGTTAAGATATTGAACGAGAATAATCGTTCGTTTAATAGTTGTTTATCAAATGGATCGTATGGTTTCTTTGAAGTGTGATTTATGGACGCTGTTGAGCTTCGTCTACGACCGTATCTTTTGTACGGTCTTGTTGCTGCTACAACCAGCGGAGGGTTTGAAACAATATCGCTAGACGAGCCAGCAGAAAGCCTCCTTTTTCCAATGAGGGACTTGGATGCAGTTTTATGAATGTTGTGTGTCCCATGGGAGTGATGTGCAGGGTTGTAAATATGCTGTTCTTGAGGCTGTTGTTGAGGGGAGATGCAGATTGACGAGAGGATATCCATGATTGCGTTTGTCGTTGCTGTTGCAGTCGACATTGTGCTCTTTATTGGCGTCTCCATGTCTGCTTATAATATTTTGTTATCCTACTCTGGAATACTCCTATTATGCAAGTGTTCACTTTCAAATAAAGGAAATCATCTTCTGAATAAATCAGCCAAATCAGTCACAATCAAATCGTTTTGTTTGGCATCATAAAAAAGTCGTGCACTTCCCTCTGAAAATCTAAAGATTTAGATTTAGGATTTGACCTCAAATTGAAGTTGGAGTTATCTATCTCTCTCTTTATTACTTTGATAAATCCGTCCTGTTCTCCTTCATAAACCTGTTTAATCAACTAGAATATACCATCTCGCCCAAAAGAGCACCAAATTAACAATGTCAGACAAATACAAACTTAAATTTTTAGAAGACGCTTTAGAAATCCAAGCCCTCAAATTTGGCCAGTTCACCTTGAAGTCAGGTAGACTTTCCCCATACTTCGTCAATATTGGTCTATTCAGCAGTGGTAAGTCTTTATCTAACCTTGCCACCGCATATGCACAAGCCATTATTGACTCCGGTATAGAGTTCGATGTTTTATTTGGCCCAGCTTACAAAGGTATTCCATTGGCTGCTATCACCGTTACTAAGTTATACGAAATTGGTGGTGAAAAATTCTCCAACGTCGGATATGCCTTCAACAGAAAGGAGAAGAAGGATCACGGTGAAGGGGGCTCCATTGTTGGTACTGATATGACCGGCAAGAAAGTTTTAATCATTGACGATGTGATGACTGCCGGTACTGCCATCAACGAAGCCTTTGAAATTATTAGCTCTGTTAGTGGTGTCACTGTTGGTTGTATCATCGCTTTAGATAGACAAGAAACCGTTAAGGATTCTGATGTCAGTGCTACTGTTTCTGTTTCCAAGAGATATGGTGTTCCAGTCCTAAGTATTGTTAACTTTGACGATATCATTGCTCAACTAAAGAACGTTTTGACTGAAGATCAAATGGCTGCTGTTTTAGAATACAGAAAACAATACGTTGCCTCTACTTAAATGCCTTTACAAAATTATTAGCGTTATGAATGTGTGTACAATTATATATAAATATCTATATTACAGATACAATTCAACTTTTTTTTCTGATATATGAGATCAGTATTTTAAGGTACAGAAACAACTATTCAAACGAAAACAAGAGAATACAAAATGTACATAAGAAATGAAGTAAAAAAACGCCTTCCCATCATATACACAAAATCTATGCCCTGATTCTTTGAATCTTTGTCTTTGGTATCTTAGGTGTTGACGTACCGCTTGAAGCTTGTGAAGGAGCAGGCGTTTTGTAATAAGCACTTGCAGTTTGTGGGTTCTTCATGGTCAGTGGTGAATGTAATGGAACGATGGAATTCATCTTGAATTTTTTAACCTTTTTAACTTCCACTGGTTCGTAACTGGATTCCATTAATTCTGGTGGACCAGGTAATAATTTAATGCTTTGTAATGAAGTTTGATGTTTTAGTAAAAAATCTGATATTTTCAACATAAGATCTCTTTTATTTTTCAACGTTGGATGTTGCAACTGCCCTTCAAACTTCAAGCCAACTCTAACACGGCCAGAGTTACCAAAATCTTGAGGATGTGTCTTTTCAGGTTCTAAAACGGCTGGTAGTCCTAAAGTTCTACAAGCATCTAACACGGTTTTGGCCAACGGATTTCTAACACAGTGTTTCAAATTCATTCTTCTACCCTCTTTTGAACTTCTATTTTTGTCGAAGTAACATGGATATATAAGTTGCATTGACTTCAACTCTTTCAATTGTTCTTCTGTAAGTGAGCCGTGAGTGACAACTTGTTTCTTGTCAATGGTAGTACGTGGGTCAGCATTTGGAGCTGGTGTAGGAAATTGCATACCCATAGAATTCATCATGTCCTCCATTGGGTTAGAGAATCTGGTTGGTTCTGCACCTTCTGATCTTGTAATGGTTGGTTTTGGCCTTGCAGGAGCAATTGGGGTCCTTAGTTCTGGGTCGAACTCTGCCAAATCCATGTCCATGTTATCAATATCATCGATATCTTCAATCTCTTCTAGTTGTGGCATTTTTTATGTGAGTGTGATTTATATGTGTATGAAATAATCGAAACTTGGTGATCTTGAAGTATAACGTATGAATGTATTCTTGATATATAAATGTATTTTGACAAAGGTCAGATAGCGATTGATTTTGATTTTTTGGATGATTCGACGTTTCTTTAAATAATTGTTAATTTTGGTGTCAGGGTGTAAATTACGACAGCCACATAAATTAGGTGGCGGATAAGGTGGCGGGTGCCGTGTGATCCGGTAAACTTGATAAACATGCTCTAATTCAAAACACTTGACTTGGATAGATTTAATTGACATAACTGCCTAATGATCGTTTTGAAAATGGTAATCGATGCATATAACAGCATACAATGAGTTCAGATTCAGACTTATCCGGTAGTGAGTACCACACAGCTGGTTCCAATGAATCCGAAAATGAATCTGGAAAAGACTTTACCACTTTTCAAGATGCACAGCACAAACAAGATCTAAATCTAAGTTTTGGTGTCCAAGACAGTGACAATGATGAATTTCTAGATGCTGAAGACGGAAACGACGAAACTAATGATGATTTAAAATTCGATGCTAGTATTGATGAAGAAATTCCCTTAATTGAGGTCCCTGATCGTCTCAAAATCATTCACAACGAAGATGACATAGTTGAACATACCGAATACAATGAAGAGGAATACGAGGTTGGGAACGAGGAGGATTTGGAGGAATTGGTGGAGCAGGAGGATAAAACTACAAATCCACTAGATATAGAACCAGAGGCCAGTCCAAAAAAGTCAAAACCTCCAAGTGTTCGTTTAACCCGTTCCGAAGAAGAACTTGTTAGAGTGCGAAAGGACGCCAAGTTGGTGATCCAGTCATTTGATGACGAGTTCGGTTCAGACCTAGCCCAACACTTGTACATGGTTTACTTACTAGATACACAAAATCACTTTGTTAAAGAAAAAAAATTTGCAGCATGGCCACTCCCTCAAAATGAAGTGCCAATTCCAATGACGAGTAGAGTATACATTGACGAATTAGATCCGGTGAAGGACGAACTAGCTGTGCAAAGAGAACAACATCAAAGCTCCAAAGTGCGACTGGGTGACATTGAGAACAATCGTTTGACTAAAGAACCTCCTGAAGATTATATGTTAGAGTTGTACAGGCCTCAAGTAGATGCTTCCAAAGAACTAGGATTGGAAATGGATACTTGTTTACAAAGAACTGTGTCTGAAAGGATCAATGCTTTTAATTGTGAGAATGCCATTAAAGCAGATAAACAAAAAGAAGACGATTTTGAAACTTATGAACCTATTGTCAAAGATCCTATTGAACTTCCTATGTCAATCAAGAACACCATTACCACAAAATTGAACGATTTGATGGATAGATTGATTACGCATCGGATTGGTGACAAAAATACCCCGCCAAATATTATGAACATGTCTGATTGGACTTCTGTTGCTCTAGAAGTCCGGGATTCGAAACAAAGACAGAGGTTGGAAAAATTGTTCAGTTTGAAATATCCACCAAAACCCCCTGTCTACAACGCCTTGCAACCGGTTAGGGAGAGAAAATCAGTTTTCAGAGAAAGAAGAAAATTGACTATTCGTAAAAATTTGAGACAAAAGAGGTTAGAAATCGCTAAGAAAAGGGCCATGTTGCATAAACGGAAACAATTCATGTACTTGAATGGTACATTGTTTAACTATAGTCACAATAGACCATACAAGGTGTTTACGAAACCGATGTACGAGGAGTACTATCAAAAAGTGATAAATAGGGAAATCAAAGGACATGGCTTTAAAGGTAAAAGATGAAAGCTTACTGCTAAAGCTGTAAAAAATGACAATGAATCCCCTTCTGGTGACGGGTAATAACTACATGCATATGAACTATTAATATATCAAAACGCACCCCATTTCACTTTGCTTTTGGTACAGATATGCATACGCTTACATACATTGTTTACTTATTTATATAATAAAACTACACACGGACAAATTCTATTTATCACTAACTTCTGGGAACATATCCTCTAAAATCTCCTGTAGCAAAGTCAATACAAGATGTTTATTCAATGTTGGATTTTGAAAAATTTGGAACATGTTGGTAGCTGCAAACTTCGAGTTACCACCACCAAACACTTTTGAACAAGTATCAACAACAAACATTTCCAATATTGCACCTGCATGTTGTTTAGTCTGAGCTTTATCAACAATAGACCGCTCATCCCCACCACCTCTTTTAAACTCACCATTGGGCCATAAGGAATCCTGCAAGGAGATCAAAATCATGGATACCGTACCGGTTTGTCTCAATTTACCCTCAATGTTTAGTCTCACCATCTTTTCGATAGTGCCACCCAATAATTGTTGCAACACTAAAATAATGGCACGCCCACGTAACCAAGCTTTGGAGTTTTTCAATTGGAACAAGGAAGTTAGCAAATCACTGATTGGTTTGACAAATGAAACGGGTTTATCTGCAAGTTTACTTGGCGAGTCATCGTCAAGTGATGATAGTTCCTTTTGCATTTCCAACGACGGTTCTTGATCTTTTTGTTGTGAAGAAAGTGTTGGAGGTTTAGACAATGCAAAGAGTGATGGTGATGGCGAGGATAATATTTGATTTGATATGTTGTTGTATAGTCTTGTTGCAACGTTGACAGCATTTTTCCTGGTGCTCACTTTAGCACTTTGTAGAGTTTCATTTAGTTCCATATTAAACACTTCACTTGATAAGAAATCTCTGAATAATCGATCACCACAAACTTCCTTAATTTTTATCAAATTCTGAAGATACAATTCAAGTTTTTTCTGTCTTTCAACAACCAAGGAACTTTGTTGGAATTTCAAAACAACTTTTCTTTTTGGGAAGTCTAAATCATTGACCTGTGGGTACTTGGACCTTAAATACAAGTTCAATTTAAAGAATTGGCTGAATCTTCTAGCAACCATCCATCCAGCAGTAACAGTATTGGGCTCATCACATGAAAGTTTTTGCACTTCAATGATATATAAAATAAATTCTTTTGAATCTTCGTTACCATTGATATAAGACTGTATTCTGACTTTCGACTTGCTGTACAAACTATTATCATTTTCTTGAACAATGTATTGTTGTTTTTGCAATTCTTTTAGTTGTATTTCTCTTTTCAATCCGATTTTGGATTTGTTCAAGATCTTCAATTCTGCAACATTATTAGTCAATTCAGCTTTTGTGATTAAGGGCCCAATAATAATCAACTGTTGATCTAATCTTTCAATATCGCTTGATAACTTTTCAATCTCATCACTCAAATTCAAATCACCTGGAGCAGCCAGCTTCAATTCTTGAGATGCGCTCAATAACGATGAAACAGAGTCAGCTTGGTGGATCAAACTATTCTGAATTTCCTCGCCCAATGTATCGTTTTCTTCGTCATCAAATAATGCCTTGTCTGAGTCGATACCGTCTGAATCTTGGTCAAATAACCCGGAACCATCAGTTTCTGTTAAACCAAACAAATCATTATGTAGTTCTTTACTTATCAATTGAGAATGTCTTGGGGTACTGGCACCAGAACCAGGAGTGGAATAAGAATTTGGACTACCGGTGATAACCCTGTTGCCACTTGTAAGGTTCGAGGACGGGATGCTAATAGTGCTGCTATTATGGCTCATTAGTTCGTCAAATGCTGAGAAAGAGGAAGAATTCATACTTAATCTGTTAGGATTAGGAGTGGTGGAACTGTTACTGTTATTATTGACTATTTGTTTATCGTTCATGATTTCATTCAATGCATCTTCAACAGCTTTCAGAACAGTCTCACTAACCTTTTGGTCATTTTCGTCACCTGAATCATCCTCTTCTTTGTAATTAGCCAATGGATCACCATTTATCTCTTCGTCTGGATCAAATTCAAACTCAAATTGATTTTTATCTTTCTTGGAGATCCGTTGTTGCTTTTCAGATGCTAATAATCTAATGAACGAATCGGACTGCTTGAATGCAATAAAATCTGTCTTTTGCATTCTATCAAAAGTACGCTTCTGCAACTTTAGAATATAACGTCTTGCTCTCATGTATAATAATGGATCATTCGGATTGGTATTAACAAAGTTAGCAACCTGACTATAATCTTTGCTGTCAATCTTCAACAGTTTCTGATCGAAAAATAAAGTAAAAATCTGTCTGATATCCTCTGCCTGCGACATATCACCACCCAAAGTATCAAAACTATCATCCTCATCCCCACTACTGTCAGAGTCTTCAATATATAAATCTTCAAGTGGATTCCTGATACTATTGACAGTCAACCAAAACTGAAGTAGTGGAGTTCTGTGTCTCTTTTCCATAAATTCAGAAAAGAAACTCAAGGAGGTGCTGCCATTTAAAACTCTGTTGAGGGTGATGTCCAAACTTAGACTGACTGGAATAGTGATATGGTCAAAATTCGTATCTGATTGAGAAGTAGAAGGGCTTGAAATATCAGGCTCATCATTGCGGGCAGCAATCACTGACACTAACCTCTTATCCGTGGCTGCATTTAAAACTTGGAGTTTTTTACTATACTTCCTTAGAACAGCATCAGCTTCATCGGCATCTTGTTCATTTCTTTTGCCTAGTTCTTTAACGGTTTTGTTAATTTGTAATGACAAGTAATATTTAGACTGTTTCAAGTCTACAACCGATGAACAGTTATTTATGTTTTTTATGATTTTATCAAATTTGGGTTGATCTGTTTTGATAGTGAGTCTGTATTTCATCAATGAATTTTGCTTTAATTTATTTGGAAGGGGTGCATTTCTTTTGTTGCCGTTTATCGTTGAC
This sequence comes from Ogataea salicorniae, assembly GCA_030557545.1. Lineage (NCBI taxonomy): Eukaryota > Fungi > Ascomycota > Pichiomycetes > Pichiales > Pichiaceae > Ogataea > Ogataea salicorniae. The sequence continues at coordinate 29,774 of JAKTPI010000103.1, forward strand.
CCATCAAGTGCGTGCTGATTCAATACGCTTCTAAATTTCTTGACATTGACTCTATCTTTCATGACGTTACCAAGCTTGCTAACAATTATTTGGTTATAATAGTCCGGATCAGATAGCTTACCAACAACTGGATTCAATACACAGTTTGACAAAATTTCTCTCGATAGAATGAAAACTGGTGGAGAGTTTGTTTCATTTGAGCTCACGATCAATGGTAGTATTTTAGATATGAACGAACTAAGCCATGTTTTTATGTTTTCATCCTGATTTAAATCCTTTAACTTGATTGAGGGGTGTAATTTGTTATTTTTGTTGAAGTAGGATAAAATGTTAAAATCAATATCAAGGGCATTGTTCAAGGATCTGTTGATGACGGTTTTTTTATTTTTGGTTAGCTCGTTGGCCAGTAAAAAGGTGTTAAAATGGTCGGTTATTATAGGTAATAGTTTATAAACTAATAAATCTGTGAACTCAACCTCTGTTATTCTACTTTCCAATTTTTTGATAATCTCACCAAACTGTGTTCTTAATTCAAGAACAAAGCTTTGATCGTCGGTTATGCGATCAAACCAGGATTTAACAAAATCTTTGATGATTAAACCAATTATGTTATTTATTGTATCATTTATTATGAAGCTTTGAGGAAACAAAGGTAAAAGTTCAGCATTCTCTTTCATATTTTCAGTGTTTAGAATCTCTAATTCTTTTGTCCAATTCTCCTTCTTTGTAAATGAAATCTTTTGGAATCTTTTTCTAATCTTTATCGTTTCAGCAATAAGTCGATCATCGCTATGCAAGGAAGGACCTTTGAATGTCTGATGGATTATCAAGCTGATTGGTATTAGGCATCCAATCCAAATGTAATAAAATTTCCAAAAAAGCTTGATTAATGTATATGAAGAAAGTGCTACCAGTAATGACACCAAATACCAATTGATGAGGCTAAGAGAATTGGAGGATGGGCTTTGTTCAATTGTATCATTTTTTTGATCAGCCACCTGTGTTTCGTGCTTCTGTGTCGTCATCTCATATGTGAATCATTAAATGGAATATATTGCCTTGTAGTAATGTACAAAAGCAAAACTCAGATATGGTTTTGAAACAAAGATGATGCTGATTCGTATAGTACTATTAATCCATCGAGGTTTAATCTTTGTTATGATAAATCCGAAGATTTAACAAGGCAGTGTATATCACGTGACCTGCGACCGTACCTTTTTTCCAATCAATCGATTTCTTTCGGAATCAGTGAAAGCCATCATAAAATACCCAGTGATAGAATTGTCACTGAATACCAATCCTTATATAGATATATCATCCATTTCGGCCCACGTTCGTTATAATTATTACGTTTACATTTGAACCAACCACAATATGTTTCACTTAGTCAAGGGGTTATATGAGAATTATAATAAGAAAGAAGGTATGCCAACTCAATTTTTTTGTTTGTTCTGTTGTTAATTCCATTAACATACTTATTTCAATGACCAGTACACATCGATACTAACAGCAAGTATTACTTGAATGATTTAGAATATTCTGTGTTGATCCTAGGATTGGACAATGCTGGTAAAACCACCTTTCTAGAACAATTAAAATCATTGTACATTCCATCTTACAAAAAATTACCACCAAACCGTATACTCCCGACAATGGGTCAAAACATTGGAACTATTCAATTTCCTGGATCAATATCAACTTCAAAAACTACTTTACTAAAGTTCTGGGATGTTGGTGGTCAAGATTCATTACGCCAATTTTGGCCAGAATATTATTCAACCTGTCATGCTATAATCTTCGTTATCGACTCGTGCGATAAAGATCGACTAGTAGAATGCTCTGAGGTTCTATCTTCAATTGTACTAGGTCCTGAATCAGAATTATTAGAAGGTCTACCGATACTAATGCTTGCCAATAAAATGGATGTGGTAACCAATGAAAGTGGTCATGGACCATTGGAATTGGTTGACATCAAAGAGATTTTCAATCCAATTGCAGCAAGTTTAAGCGCAAGGGATTCAAGGGTTTTACCAATAAGTGCTATAACTGGAGAAGGAGTGAAAGAAGCGATCGAATGGCTTTTTATTAGACTAACAAGAAACAAAATAAGTAGACCACCTAATTACCGTTAGATGACGAACAAACCCTATGTCTAATAACTTCTCTCACTTTTCAGGGTTTCTTGAATGTCCTTTACCAATAGTACAAATACATACTTATATATAATATTAATGCGATTATTTATTCTAATGAGCAAATTAGTAACAAAAATCAGAAGTAATTTATATGGTACAGCGGTTAACAACTGAATTTTATTTTTTTCGAAAACCAATAAATATTTTATTTTTGCCGAGAACCCTTAGTGGTTATTTTTTGCAATGTCCTCTATTGTCAAGATTAGGGTCTCGGACTATTATTTCGAACCTCTAAAATCAAACACGGTTCAAAGATTGATAGTACCGGAATCGGAAGAATATATACATGAGACAGAGTAACGACTGATTGTTGTGTCAGTGCGTAAGTTGTTTTTGTATAGTAATAAAACCCACTAAATCCACAAAAAAACGAGCAAAAAATCTCCGTTTTGTTTGAAATAAAGCGCCAAAAATGAGCAAATTTTGTAGCCAATCACAGCGCAGGGCACAACAATTTGAGCAAATTATTTGAGCACGGGTTGAACTGGTGCCAATTGTTCAAATACAAGCACAATCTTATATACAACCGATGATTCCTTTATAATGGTTTATATCGACAACGTTCTTGTTTGTGAAAAATGTTTCTTCCTTGTAATCCATCAGTGTGTGTTTCAAGTTTCAGTTTGGTAAAGATTTCACCTTTAATCAACAACAAAGAAGTATAACCACCTGCAAAAAAAGAAAAAAGGAAAAACAACTACTTACAAAATGGATATGGATATGGATATGGATATGAGTTCCTCCTCAACCTCTTCAATGTTTATGTCAATGGCTACTTCTGTTATCAGTTCAACCACATCAGTCATGGTGGGTATGGCTTCATCAACTTCATCCTCAGCTTCTGCTGCTTCATCAACTAGTATGATGGACATGGACATGTCTTCCTCTGACGATTCTTCGTCATCTGATCACTCCATGGATATGTCTTCAATGCCTATGAACTCATACTTGACAACAACATACCGCGACTACCCAGTTCTATTCAAAAACTTAACAGCTTCTTCAGGTGGAGCTGCTTTCGGTATCTTTGTGTTTGTCTTCTTTTTAGGTTTCTTTTTGAGAGGTACCTTTTTCTTATCTGCTTATTTGGAGCAAAGAGTTTTCCACAACTACACAAACGCTGTTGTCATCCAAGAAATCGATAACTGTGAATGCGGTCCAGATGGTGAAGAATCAAACGAATTCAAAGGTGCTGCCACTACCGGTCCTAAAATTAAGGGTTTCTCGAACATTATGAAATCAACTTTATTCCCAGGTTTTGGTGAACTAGCCAAGGATGCTGTCAGATTGGTTGTTGCATTTGTTGCTGCTATATTTGGTTACGCTTTGATGCTTGCTGCCATGTCTTTCGTTGTTTTATACTTCTTTGCTGCTTGTTTGGGTATCGCATTTGGTGAAGTTTTCTTCAACAGGCTATCCATGGTTTTACAAATCAATAAAAACAGTTCAATGTGTGGTTCTCTACATTAATTGACCTGCGCTAGACGTTTGTTAGATTTTGTTTCTGTTCTTTTGTATATTCCCATTTATTCTGATGTTTTCAGTGTATGCTATTTCCACCAATTGGTGAAGTTTTAAGCTAGTTTGATTTAATTATGTTTTCTTCTGAAAATTACAGTAAACCTAGTTTACTTATTGAGCGAAAGGTACTAGAAACGAGGAAGTGAGATCAAGTACGAATCTGTGATATAAAGTCTCAGAGTATAAAGCAAAAGAAAGTATATATATAAGTATATGCATAGATTGATGGCAGTAATTTAGTGTCAACAGACAAAAAAAACAATAAAAAAAGGACGCTGAAAACACCTAGTACAACATAACTACATATATCTATATATAAAACAAACGCAAATTAGAACTAAAAACTATAACTCAAATGAAAAGAAGAAAAAAGACTTAGGCGAGAGGGAATTTGGTATGGAAGAAACATGGATTTCAAAAATAACGAAAACAGAGACATGTAAGTAGAAATCAAAACAAAACTATTCCTCATCAACTGGTAAAGTATCCAATTCATCGACTAATGAACTCAATTCACCAACGACATTCTTGTGATAATTCAATTGAATCTTGACCAATATTTTAATCAAGTTGATAGTTTCAACAGGCTTAATCAAACCCTTCATACTTTCAACCGCAGCTTCAGTGGCAGAGACTAATTCGTCTTCAGAAAACTCTAATTTCTGAGATAATCTATCAGGAACTTCAACTGATTCATCACCCTTTTGATGGCTCTTAATTTCGGAACGAACGGTATCAAAATTTAATCTTGATATTTCAACTTGTTTTCTTAATTTAGCAGTTTTTTCAAAGTCAGTGGATAGAATACTTTTAACCTTGTTGTTAAATTCGGAAGTGATTAATTTATCTTGTTCTAATCTTTCATCACCAATCTTGTATTGATAGTCACTCATCTTCAATAAACACTTGGTAAAACTAGTTTCGTCTTCTAGTTCATCGTCACCACTGCTTGATAAGATTAAATCTCTTGAAGCCTTGAAAGACTTGGATAGTTGATGGTTAAAAGTTTTTGGTGTTTGGTCCTTTGATGAAGCTAATAGAACGGCTTCAGCCTCAGATGTGGTGGTTGCTTGTGACAAACCGTTAAACTTTTCATTAATGATTTTAGTATAATCGTTCAATGATTCTCTCAAGTTAGGTGGGTAATCGTATGATTCAATTTCATATTGTGAAGTGATCAATAATGTCTTCTTGTAGAAAGCCTTCAAGTTGTCAACTTTCTTCTCTAGATCCTTGTATTCTTGTGGTAACTCTGAAATATCATCAATCGAACCAAACTTTTCTTGTAATGAACGTTGAGTTCTTTTTAGAATAGGAGATAAGTTCGAGTTTAAAGAAGAAACTTCCTTTTCCAAGTGTTGCAGGTTATCTTGGAAAGTGGATGTTAATTGTTGGGTGGTTTGTTGTAAGGTTGATTGCAAGGAAGATAAGTTTGGGAACTTGAAAGACATTTTTTAAATTTATTTGATTGGTTTGAATATCAATTGAGTTTTGGTAGTTGGTGTGTAAAAGGCGATGGTTCCACTTAGATAGTCAGTCTTATCTTTAGTTGAGGTGTTACCTGAGTTCACATCAAAATGTGGGAAGATGAGCTGGGCCACAAAAGGAGAGGCTTGAGGTGTTTATTTAAGTTGTTGGTGTGGTGCACGACACTCTGGCTTATTTTAGGGGCTCACAGTTCCCTTTTTTTGATTTATGGGCTAGTCGAGCCGAGTGTTTTTTTATTCCCTGCAACAGTGTGGGATATAAATATGAATTGGAAAACTAAATAATCAGCGGCAACAAGATAAAATGTGCATGCATAACCAAAAAAATCTGAAACAAAAAACAGTAAGGAAAGTATATAGTTAAAAACAACAAACGTCAACAGCGTTACAAAAAACACAAAAAAATGATCAAAGTATAAAAATAATAAAACGAATAACTAACAAATAATATCAAAACAGAAAAAGAACAGAGTTTATTTAATGTAGCATAGATACCCCACAAATAACCTTACTTAAAGATTTTTCACAATTCTCTTTACCTTACTAGTGAGCTTCTCCTTACCACCATTAGATGGTTGCTCAAGCCCTTCTTGATTCAAAACATGAGTGTTTGAAGTATCAGCTAACCTAGAATCCTTCCCTTGTGCGGATGAGTTATGTGCAGATGCACTAGCCGCAGCATGTCTAGCAAGTTCATTATCGTTATGTGATAAGTTTGGATCGTCATGTGCTGCATGATTTGATGTATGTGGTGAATTGTTATCATATGCTTGAGCATCAACAAAGCCTTTCTTTGAAACTTCAGGATCTTCTGTAACTTTAGAAAAATGTTCACTAGCATGTTGTTGTCGAGATGAAGATTCAGGTGGAGAACCAGAAACACCTTGTTGACCACCTTGTTGACCACCTTGTTGACCACCTTGTTGACCACCTTGTTGACCACCTTGTTTGAAAGATTGCTTGCCAGCTTTATCGTAGTCGGCATCAGCAGCACCTGTTAGAACAGAGTCAGTTTGGTTGGAGTTACCAGTGTTAGAGGTTTGAGTTCCATAGCCTGAAGAAGTTTGCTTTCCATACACATCATCTGATCCACCTGTAATTGATGAGGACTTTTTAGAACCGTAAATATCAATTGGTTGATGAGTTGAATCACTGTTGTAGGAAGAGCTGTAAGGATCAACATTGGGAGTAACAGTATTTCCACCAGATGGATGTTTGGAATCGTAAGCTGAAGCTCCTAAAGCATTAGTACCAGAGTTCTTAGCAAATGTGCCAGTAGCAGGAGTACCTGAAGATGAATCGTAATTGGATGATTTGACACCAGAAGATGAATCATGACTCGATGATGAAAATTTTTTAGCACCTGCCCATTGCTTGTCAGTATTCTTAGAAGCAGCAGAACCCTCCATATTACTACCAGCAACACCACCAGCAACTGCACCAGCAACACCACCAGCAACTCCAGCACCGGCTGCATGATTAGAATGTTTGGCTGCATAACTATCAGAACCAGCTGGAGGATCGTAGAATAACTTGTCTTTATCTTCACTGAAACCTTCAGCATTGACATCATGGAAATCTCTATGTTTTGGAGTATTATCTGTGGCATATAAGTCTTCATTATGAACATCTCTGTAAACAGTGCCATACTGAACTAAATCATCTTCCTTGTCTTTAGATCTTCCAAACAATTTCTTACCCGATGACTTGGTAGGGGAGAATCCAGCAGAAGCACCTTTAGTGCTAGCTTTTGATGGAGTGGATGAGTATGAAGAATCAGTAGTAGACTTACCAGCACCACCTTTAGTATCCATATCAGAAGACAAGCCATGCTTATAACTATGAGACTTACCAGGAGTACCAGAATCAGTACCTGCCATACGGTCATTACCACCAATGGAAGAGTTCACTGCCGAATCACGATATCCTGAAGTAGAAGCAGGATTAGCGGATGAATCAGAGGACTTACCACCTAAAATGGCTCCAGTAGGTCCAACAGCACCCACCTTAGACTTTGATGAATCACCTTGGTAGGTTTCAGAAACATGTTCAGTAGTAGAATGTCTTTGAGTATCAGTTGATTGATCTTGCTTTCTACCTTCAAAAGTTGGGTACTTGTCAGTATTTCCAACTTGCCCAGATTGGGAATAATCAGAAGTAACCATATTTCTGTTAGTTGAACCCGAACCATAACCTTGAGCTGGATCGGTGCTTGATGGATCGGTGCTTGATGGATCGGTGCTTGATGGATAGGTAGAAGAACCTTTAGAAAATTGTTTACTTCCTAGATACCCAGCACCAGCACCAGCAGCTGCACCAGCACCAGTGGCATACTTACAGTGTTGACCTAATCCGGCCTTCTCCAACTGTTCACCACCCTGAGTACCAACAGATTTTGATTGCTTACCAAACTTGTCATAATCGATACCCTGTGATTGATCAGCAGATTTATATTGACCAGCAGCAGAAGAATAATCCTTAGTACCAGAAGATGGATCATTAGAAGTGGTCGAGTATTCTTTACTACCAAAAGATGGATCAGCAGAATGAACCTTAGATGATGTATCCTCTGAACCTTGCTTACCAGCCAAGTAACCAGCACCAGCACCTACAGCAGGACCAGCACCAGTGGCATACTTGGAGTGTTGAACTAATCCAGCCTTATCCAACTGTTCACCACCCTGAGTACCACCAGATTTTGATTGCTTACCAAACTTATCGTGATCAAAGCCTTGAGATTGACTAGTAGAGGAAGTTGGACCACCAGTAGATGAGAAGTCCTGTGCTTTATCAGTAGACGAAAAATCCCTAGAAGCTGATGATGGATCAGTAGATAAATAATCGTGAGCAGATGGATCAGTTTCTTGAGTAGGACTTGAAGAATTTGAAGAACTCTTTTTTCCAGTAACTAAACCAACAACAGCACCAACTATACCACCAACCTTAGAACTTGATGATGAACGTCTTCTTAATCCCGAAGGTTTGGAATCAGTAGCATAACTATGTGGCATAGTAGAGGTATTTTTTGGTGTTGTACCTTGAACAAATGAACCTGGCATAACACTTGGTTCACCTTCAGCTTCGTTATATGAACTTGGCATTGTATTTTGGTGAACTGCATTTGATTCATCATAGCTTCTTGGCATAGTAGAAGAATCACTCATGTTATGAGGTTCGCTTGAATAACCACTTTCAACTGCAGATGACGTGGATTCTTGTTGACAACCTTGTTGTGATTCGCTTTCATGTTGAATTGATTGAGAATGACCAGCATCAGATAATTTGTAGCCAGAAGAAGATTCAATTGGTTCAGAAGATGAAAGCTTATTAAATTGCTTACCGCCTAAGTAGCCAGCACCAGCACCAACAGCGGCACCAGCACCAGTGGCATACTTGGAGTGTTGACCTAATTCAGCCTTATCCAATTGTTCACCACCTTGAGTGCCGGCAGACTTAGACTGTTTACCAAGCTTATCGTAACCAAAACCTTGTGATTGACCAACGGAGGAAGTCGGGTTGTTAGATTTATAGCTTTCAGATTGAGCAGTAGATGAGGTATGACCAGCAGTGGAAGAATCATCTTGATTGTGACTAACATCTGGTGTTTGACTAGTAGAGGAGTAATCTTTAGTACTACAAGATGGATCGGCAGTAGAAGAATGACCCTTAGTAACAGAGGATGAATTATCAGCAGAGGTATAACCTTTTGTACCAGAAGATGGGTCAGCCGAATAGCGCTTAGATGAGGTATCCTTACCAGCTAAATAACCAGCACCTGCACCGACTGCAGCACCAGTACCAGTGGCATACTTGGAATGTTGACCTAATTCAGCCTTATCCAATTGTTCACCACCCTGAGTACCAGCAGATTTTGATTGCTTACCTAACTTGTCATAATCAAAACCCTGTGATTGACCAGCACCAGCACCGGTACCAGTTATCAAAGAACTAGAAGGAGTAGATTGAGATTGAGAGTGAGATCCACCAGCTAAATCTGAACCTTTTTCTGAGTAATCGGCTTGGCCTGCAGCAAATCCACCGGAAACATTGGATCCAGTACCTTGATTGGAGTAAGATCTGGAACCAGGTTCATTTTTAGAGACAACTTTAATTGTATCTTGTCCACCATGATTGGTTGGTATGGTTTCTTTATCAGTTGAAGTTTTGGATCCAGTAATGTATGAACCAATACCGGCTAATAAACCACCAACACCAGCACCTTCGACAGCTTTGGTAGTATTTGATGTTGAACCAGAAGTAGAATATTCTTGGTCTGGTTGTTTAACATGAGAATCGTAATGAGTTCCTTGAGCCCTTCCACCACCTGGGTGTGAGGAGTCGTCTTTGTTGTAACCAGAAGTATCAGAGGCAGTAGGATCTTGAGTTTGATAAGTTAAGTTCTTGTGCTTGACACTGTCATTGGAACTAATTTCGGAACTGGATGTTAGATTTGATTTGTTAAAAGAGCCTAAATCGGCACCCGTAGCAGCACCAGCACCAGTGCCAGAGTGGGAACCGGGAGTAGCAGATTGATAGTTGGAACCTTTACCTTGATCAAATCCAGTGTCTGAGGTAGTGGAAGCAACATAGTTACCTCTGCCCTTGTGACTATCACCCTCATAATGGGATGAAGCTGTTGAAGAGGTTGCAGTATCACCCATACCAGTAGCACCAGAAGCACCGCCAGTAGTAGAAGATGAGTATGGAATACCCGCCTTTCTGAGACCTTGCATATGCTGTTTAGATTTTTCAACATCACCAGTATTTAAAACAGGATCAACCATCGATGAATACTTGACGTTTTCTTGCAGATCAGGAATAACTTGGAAAGTTTGACCAGCAATACCAGTGGTTTCTTGAGTTTGACCTTTTGTACCAGTCATTCTTTCAACATCACTCAATGTGGCAGTGTTCGTTGATGCATCTAAACTAGTAGATTTTCTATGACCTGTTGTTGAATGTTTGGAATCTTTGGATAATCCCATGGCAGACTTTAGTTTACTTGTTAGGGATGAATCTCTAATGTCATCTTGGTTGTCAAATGTACCTTTTTGAGAAGGAGTTAAAGTTGGTGAACCATTACCTTCCATATCATGCTTGTTGGTGCTGCTAGCGGTGTAATAATCGTTGTTACCTCTGGATGAATACACGCCTGTTGAAGCTGGAGATTCAGATGGAATGTTTGCTGATCTTGGTGTGTATGCATCATTTGCAGCATTGGCCATTGGTTCGGCCTTTTTCTGTGAATTGATACCAGCTGTTTGAAACTGTTTGTCTTTTGATTTAAAATCAGCCATGTTTGAATTAATTTTCAGGACTTGTTTTCAAAGGATTTTATAATTTTTTGGGGGTTTTCGGATAATAAGTTTCTTGAAAAAATACAACAAATGGTACAGTTTTTTGTTACTGAAAGTTAGACTTCTTGAAAGAAATAAAAACGGTTTATAGTTTGACTTTAAATAGTTGCAACTGACTTTTCGTAAAAGATGTTAGGTATATTCTCTTGACAAAAAAAATAGTTGAAGCTTTACTTATGATGAACTTTCAAAAGGAATGAATAACTCATTATAATTTGATTTAAGCATTTTATTGAAATTGCAGACTTGCTTCAATATATATATCCTGTACCAAATATGATGCACACATGGCATAATGAAATTCATATGTGTTATTTACGGTTGTTTCTAAACTGGTAATTGACAAGAACCTCAGCAATTAGCAAATAGAAGAAATATGTGGGGGAAAAAATCACAGAGTATGCCATATACAACATTGTCAATTGCTATCACAAGCTGCACCTTTTCTTTTGTTTTGAACCCCGAATCTGTGTGTAGAATAACAGTTCCAGAGTTGCTTGCCACAGCACAGGGAGTGATAATGAAAATTCAAATGTGAATGAAAAACCACGAGGTTTGTTTATATGAAAGAGCAACCTATAATATCATTTGTATGTATATAATCTACCGCTTTGGTATGGCATCTGAAAATACCATTACCGTAATAAAATAGGATTGCTGAATTGAAAAGTCAATAGTAAGTTAAAATTAGATCATACACTGTTGTAACATTAATCTACCGACTTTGAAATCAAACATGGAGCACGCCGTCTAAAGCTTCCCCAGAAACTGAAGTTGCGGTATGAGTAAACTGCGGTGTTAACCTAATGCATCGAGATGAAATAACTGTTTTGCTTCTAGTATAAAAGACATGATGATGTACATTTGAATTTTAAGTCTGCCAATAGCAGCAAACTAACAAATTTTTGGCAAGACCAGTTCAAAAATTCGAATTCAACCTTACTCTACGTGGTTGTTTATCCTAACTTAATGAAACTAACTTAATGAAACTGTTTCCTGTTTTTTAATTGAGTTTGCGGTTTGCTCATACATAAACAAAGGGCAATATAAAATTTTAACGGGATAATTCTGGGACTTGAGCGGCATGAGATTCTTGTGACTGCGATGACATAATCGTTTATTACTTAATCAATATTTAATACGAAGTATTTAATTTTATTTGTGTTTTTTCTTAGTGACAGAGATGGTAATCCTCTCTTCCTTTTTTTAGAACAGAGTAAAAATATGAGAATAAGATAAAAAAATAACTATAGAATTGGTCCACAATTTATACACTTGTTTCTCGGAATATGTTGGGCAATTTGTAAAGAATTTTAACAATAGAAATGTAATTTTCACATGTCTTTTAATCACGGAGTATAATTATTAATAAATCCGATTGGACAAGACAATCATTACTCACATTGTATCATAGTAATTGGAATTAACCAACAAAACTTGCATTGGTTAATCATAGTATTTCATACTATTATTCAAAGTAGGGTAATTGAGTAGCTAATTCAAGAAGCTTGAATGGTCGTGTAAATCTAATCTAATTATCTGAAATATATTAGATCCGACAAATTTGTCTTTCCCTGTGCGGCTCTGAATTTCAGGTACCTTTTTTTTGTTGAAAACAAATCACAATTATATGAATAAAAAGAAGCCTATGTCTGAAAGCTGGGAAGATTCTAGTTTAATGCTCAAGTGGGATTTCTTGTTTCAGGTTACATGTATGAAGAAAGAAGAATTTGATGGGATGTAATAAACGATGAATACTTGTACAAATCCGAGATCTTGTTATACTTCCGAGTCTAAAAGACGGAGGCAATACATTCAGGTAGTTCTGTCATTTTCTTCTTAATCTGGTTCAATTACATGTACGAAGAACGCTAAATTTAGTGGTGGCTGAGGGTAAATTCATAACCAAAATCTTGCTTCGAAATAAATTAAATAAAATTTAAAAAACTCGAATTAAATAAATAAATAAATAGCGTTATATATAACCTTAAGCTCAAAAGAACAGAAAAAAAAGAAAAAAATTATAAATGAACCTTTTGTTTGAAACTAAGAACTACTTACAGTTCCCTCACTTCTTTGACTGCTTGGCTTATCTAACAAATCAGAATCATCTTCTTGCTCTTTATAGACAGGAACTGTACTGTATTCTGAGGCATCATCATTCATGAATTCACTAAAATGTCTAACGGTGCCAGGGACACTCTGATCATCGTAATGATCATTAGTAGTGAGATGTAGCTGTTGTAAACTATCACTTCTGTGATCAACATCATGATCAGCAAAAGTACCTGGGTGATAATTAGCACCACGAACACTATCTCTATTCAAAGGTTCGCTTTCATGAGCGGTTGGTGGTTGCTGATAAGACATAATGTGATCCAGGCTATTATCTTCTCCACTTTTATGTCTGTAATCGGAAGGAACTGGTGTTGGTAATGGTGGAGGATCTGTATAATCACCAATTGGAGCATGCGAATGATAATGTGGTGATGCAGAAGTTGGCGGTTCACTTGGTAATAGAGCTTGTTCACGTGCGGCAAGCAGTTGCTTTTCTGTTAGCTGTTGACCACCAATGTTGGTACCTTCAGGAGTTTGATGGGGTCTAGGTAAATAATTTCTAGGAGGAGGAAGTATTTTAGGGATAACCATAGGGGATGTAGTGTTGGATGATGTTGATGTGTCTGTAGGTGAAGATGGTTGGGAACTTGTAGTGGCTGGTGATTGAGGGGAGTTGACACCAAACAAGTACTGTGGATTTGAACCGGATGCGGTTTTTGAAGCTGGAGATTGAGGTTCTGATAGTGACACTGGTTGTCTTTGTCTTGTTCTCTTTTTCAATTTTGAAATAGATTTTCTTTCTGTTCCAATTATAGTCTCTGACGTTAAAGTTAGAATATTTTTCATCTTTTTCAGTTTATCAACATTGTACATATATTCCTGTTTATCCGTTTGAATAACTTCATCGTCAATGATTTCATTCTTTTGATGCGTTTGAACTTTAGAGTTAGATAAATTTATCAAAACTTCGATATAATATTGGAAAGAAACCAAATTTGAAACGATTGTAGGGAAACAATCAGCTGGAACTCTCAAACTTGTGGAAATATCGCTTGTTAAATCTGTTGGATCTATAATTAAAGGAACAATCGATTGTGATAAATCTTTTCTATAAGATTGAACCTCATATTGCTCACCTAAATCTAAACGGCAAATTCTAATAAGCGTCACAATGATACCGTTAACGTTTGATATTCTTTTAAAATGTTTCACATTTAGTTTCAAAGGTATAGTTTCTCCTCTTAAGAAACCCATAGAGGGCACAAACATTTTAATTTTGATTTCATCATCGTTAGGTGTCGATGAACTACCAGGAGTACTGAAGTTACCTGCTGTTTCCATTGATTCTGATGAATTTATAGAGGATGTAGATGAAATTGTCTTTCTCAAACTTTTTTTGGCGTTCTTAAAACTTAGATATTTTGGTTGTGATTCTGGTAATAACATCAAATTTATTGGCTTAACTATGCTTAATAATTTCTCACACGATAGAACTGGTGTTTCTTCAGTGTTTTTATCCATAAGGTCACACTTCACGTTGTATTTTATCTCACCTTTTTCGAATGATATGCTTGTATATATGTTTTTCTTTGGTAATTTGACAATAAATGGGAAACGATGCTCACCTTTAGTTAAAGCATTTTCGTTGTTTGCAGTATCACCGTATATTATAATCTTGTGATTGAAAAGGTATTGTTTCTTAACGGATCTTAATGGAGAAGATGAATTCACTTTGATGAGTCCAATTAAAGATAAGTTTATAAGCACATCGGGAACATTTTTCTTCAATATCAATATTATTTGTCCAGAGACCTCATCACCGGGTCTATAAGTTTTATGTGGATCATCCAACTGTATATAAAACTCATCTATGGATATCTTTGAACGAGCAGCAAGGGAATTTGCGATCATTCTAGAATTCTTCAACGGAAGTATCTGGTTAACAGCTTTCCTCATGATGAATCAGTTTAAAATATGTTGTCAGAAGGAAGTATGGGAGATGACAGTGGGTTTATAACAAGTTGTGATAAGGAAATAAATCTAATTTCTTGAGGTTCAAAATGGTATTTGTGGCCCTGTTAAGTCACAGGTATCGGTGTATATATAAATCCCGTTTAAATATGTTTATGGTGGTTTTGAATTTTAAAAATTAAAGTATATCAAGATGAACTTGATAGGGTATAAGTAAGTTATATCGTATATTTGTAATCCAATAGAACTTTCAAATAGAAGAGTTTAAGTCAAAATGTTATACAAACATGTACAAAATCGGAAAGGACGGGAGTCAGGCTGCCAAGACCTCGAAAAGTGAGTACCTGAACAAGTCTTTTTAATAATACAAAATCTTTTTTTCTGTCCTTCTCTCTCTCCCCCCCCCCCTAGTGTCCGCCCTTACGGCTTGCAACAACCTCTCGTCGCTTTTTGTAAAGCCCCCCCCCCCCCGGTAATCCTGTAATGTTCATACATCGGCAAGGAGGCCAACAATAATTCCTCTGTCGCACACCTGCGCGCCCACGCACCAGACAAACGAACAAAGAAACAAACAAAGTGACTGCAAAATTAACCGGGAGATAACCTCTGGGTAGAAATAAAACTCACTTTTTTTTTTCATTCCCAAAGAGTGTAAAACAGTAAGCATATAACAATAAATCGTAGCAGAAGAGAATTTGGATGTATACTAATATGGTTCACAAAATAATATTCATAAGAATACAATAGCTGTGTTGACTTTATATAGAAGATATACACCGCCAGAGTCTAAATCTATAGATCAAACACACCCATAGTTATACACTTCTAAAATAGTCTTTTCCATAAGAAACATCCTGATATATACAATATAAGAGGCAACCGCTGTAAAAAAATAAAAAACCTGACTTCAACTTTCCTAGACACACGTTGAATACACCGCCAACTTTGTACAACCAATGTACACTAATAGACACGTAGATAGTAAAGACCGGTTTACAGGTCATAAGAGCAAAAATAAACACTGACTATACAACTAAAAACATGAACCATGTTCGGTGTGGTAGTATCTCTGTCGGATTCAAAATTGGTGTCAGTCAAGATGTTTCAAGTCGACCTGCACTCTAATCAGTTTTCAAGACTATTCATTCATTCACAAACAGATAAACCCTATACTTGGAATATCTGACTACTACCACCACCATTTAGTTATCTGACTCCAATAAACAAGTAATAGAACTATCAACTGGGTGTTTTTTCTCCAGATTCTGATCACCGGAATCTCATGGCATTGCCAAGGATCTTTCGGCCTCTCTATTAAAAACACCAGCCGCTCACTGCTGATCCTTTCAATACTGGCATGACATGATACTTGAATAAAAATCAAAACATGTTGCCGGGTCCGGCTTTAACCAATAATATAACACCGATCAACACCAATGAGCCCGCGACACTAACAATATGACTGTGCAATCGTGGAATATATATTTATCTACAGCCATCTGAAAGGGATCTTTTGTTCTTCATATATAAATTGGGATACTTTTAACAAAATATATATCTTTTCATATCTTTTTTACCTTTCTATTTGAATACAGAGGGGTTTTCAAGCCTATAATCCTCGCTCAAAGGAGAAATACTTTTGTGCTGAAAAACTTTCAAAATTTAAACAACAAAGCTATTTCTATATATTTCCAAACAAATAGTACGCTAATCTGAAAAAGTATTGAAAAATCGTGAGCTCATAAGATGGCTGAAAAAGAAAAGAAAAAAAAAAATAGTATATGCCAAGCCTTAGAAATACTTAGAATAAGACTAAATCATGTAAATAAATAAGTAGATGACCCTTAAGCCAAATAAAGCTATAAAAGCAAATACTTCATTAAAATGCTGTTATTATAACGGCCTCATTAACTTGACAGGTTTAGCTTTTTTTATTTAAAGCTAAACTTACTTTGAAAGTTACACTTATTTCTTCCAAACTCTTAGCTTTAGTTCCCGGAACTAAAAAGTGGACAAACTACAACAATGATAACCTTCATGCTATTACCTAATCCTGGTTTTTTGAGTTAAAAGCATAATAAATAATTAAAACAAATAAGCTGTTACAAGAAGATGTCAACAACCGCAACGATTATTTTCCTGTACAGTTTTCTAGTTAATAAACTACCGAGAATCAAGAGCTTTAACTTGGTTTTATCCTTTAGTAAGTTTGTGTCTTTTGCGACACAGGGTGTTACCCTAATTGATACTCAATTACAACTTCAAACTCAGATCTAACTTTGTTTTATTCTTCAATTATCCTTGAATCTATTAATTTAGACCACTTTTTAAGATGAAATATATTATACTGAGGTAGATTTGACTCGGTTCAAGATCTCTTTCTCTCATTTTCCTTATCTTCCGAGACTAGATACACACATTCGCCACAATTTAATAGATCCAGAATTAAAACGAGGCGCATGAGTTAAACTAATGTGGCGCATGTCTTAACTTAAGGTGCTTTTTAGTTTTTTTCTTTCGATTTATTGGAAATTTTGTACTCGAAATAACATTGGAGACTTGCATTTCAAGACAAGCACATTTAATTGGGGTAAAAGCTAAGCATCAAAGAGCAACTTCTTTTAAGCACTTTTAAACCCGATTCCACTCATAATAACCATTTTTCTAACAGAATATGGTGCAACAGTCTGTTTTAAGTACCTTGCTTGGTGTGAGATCAATCACTAAACCAACACTGTTGAGAACAACAACATGCATCATCCCATCACAAATCATTAAAAGATCATTCAACACATCCTACATATCATTACAAGTTAAAAAGCAACAAAATACAGCACAAACAACACAAACTAGAATTAGAAAAGTGTTACCTAAATTAACACCTGAAGAATACCGTCAGCTTCGAGATGAGTACTATGAAAGAAGAGATCAAACTAAAAGAAAATCATCCACTTACTATTCCATCTCACTAGGTTTAGTCTTTTTAGCGTTATCGTTCGCATCCGTCCCATTATACCGTGCTATTTGTCAAAAGACAGGTTGGGGTGGTACACCAATGACCGACCAATCCAAGATTACTCCTGATAAATTAGTCCCAATTGAGACCGACAGGAAAATCCGTGTGTCGTTCACTGCTGAAACTTCTCGTTTATTACCTTGGAAGTTTATTCCTCAACAACGTGAAGTTTATTTGGTTCCAGGTGAGACCGCATTGGCGTTCTATAAAGCAAAAAATACATCCAATAAAGACATTACTGGTATGGCAACCTATTCAGTGACTCCTGATCATGTTGCTCCGTATTTCAACAAGATTCAATGTTTCTGTTTTGAAGAACAAAGATTGAACGCTGGTGAAGAAGTTGATATGCCACTATTCTTCTTTATTGATCCTGATTTTGCACAAGATCCATCGATGCGTAATATTGAAGATATCGTGTTGCATTATACTTTCTTCAAGGCTACACATGATAAAGATCATGAATATATCATGGCTGAAGAAGCTGAGAAGAAGAGAATTAGAGAGGAAAACGAAAATAAATAGATTATTCTTCCTGTAGAGATACGAATCATGTTAATATGGAAAAGTCTTATAAAAACAAACCAAACACCTGTTAATATATAAAAATTTACTTTTTTGTTTTTGGTTTTTACCAATTGTACCAAAATAAACATTTTCTGAAACGAGATATATCCCCTGGATATGGATACATTAAAAAAGTATAAATCTAAAAAAAAGTGATTCTATAGAATTAAAAAAAGAGGGAGTTTAAGAAATTTATTTATTTAGGACCGTCAATCATGATCTTGATAGATTTACCTTCCTTTGAGAATTCGTAAGCTTTAACTGC
>JAKTPI010000104.1:0-46068 GCA_030557545.1 Ogataea salicorniae
TTGGAATAATTGTGTAATGATTAAAATGTAATCTTGCTTGTCTCAAAGATTGGAAATCTGTGGGAACTTGTGAACGTCGAGTGGAATAAGGAAATGACGCAAGCAGAGATTATGTAATATTATAAAGATAATAATAAGGATTTAATAATATATATATGTGTAAAGATATTATATATATATATGTATGTTAGGATAGTTAGTTATCTATATAGGATATATTAGACATACGAATAACATAAACATTAGCAGGAAATATGATTTATAAGAGGATAAAATTCTTCACAGATTCATTATTGGATTCGTCGACGTTGTCGAGTTAATCACGTGACATTATGCACTTGAACATTTTAGCATATTCTCACAGTTTTATTCTTCAAAACAAAATAAAAACATACAGTACACACCTTTGCACCCAAGAGTTTTTATTCTCGAAAATTTTTATATGGTGGAATGGATTGAAATTTCAACGGTTCTGATTGGGTTATTCCATTTCGCACGCGCCAATTGTGTCTCCCCGGTGGATGCTTCACACTTCAGCAACTTCCAGCACGAACTCTCCCTTCTGGTGCCGGGAAGACTGCCATCTCTCCATGCTAACTTTCGCTGTGGTAAGGATATACGCTTCTACTACTCACTAGTCAACAGTGCATCTGTTAGTTACCACTTTCTCTCATCATGGTGCTTACACCTTGTGTACCGATTGATTGGTTGGCTGGTTGGTTTTACTATCCTTCATTCAACTATCATTGACAAGTCTGATCCACAAAACAACTAATAATAGTTTGACATCAAAGAGAGCAAATAAAACAGAAGTTTAAAATCTCCAAACAAAACAACTTATTTCATAAATATATCCAAAATGTTATCAAGAAGATTATTTTCAACTTCAAGACAATTGTCAAAAGCTCAAATCACTAAATTATCAAATGGTTTAACTGTTGCCACCAACTCAACTGGTTCAAAGACCTCTTCAATTGGTTTATACTTAAGTTCCGGTTCAAGATCTGAAAACCCTTTTAACTCTGGTGTTTCCACTTTAGTTGGTAACGTTTTAGCTTCTTCCAAACAAGCTACTGAAGCTTTCTCATTATCTGGTGTCCAAGTCACCTCTTCAAACCAAAAGGAAGTTACTGGTTTAATCCAAACTGCTTTCGTCAACTCAAACAAATCAAATGCTTTATCTACTTTATCTAAATTAGTTGCTGAAATTGATTCAATTGTTTCTGAAGAATCCTTTGTCAAGGAACAAGCTGCCAAGGCTTCTTTAGTTTCTGAAGTTTTCGAAGAATCACCAAAGGAGATGGTTCTAGAACACATGATTGCCACTGCTTACCAAGGTACTTCTTTAGCTTTACCAACTTTAGGTAAGGCTGACACCATTGGCACTTTAGAATCCATGGATTTAAAGAACTTCTTAAAGAAACAATTTGTTGCATCCAACTTGGCTTTAGTTGCTACTGGTGATGAATTAGCTCACGAAGAATTAGTTAAATTTGGTTCTTCATTAACTTTACCAACAGGTGTTGCTCCAGAAGTTCAACCATTCCACTTCTTAGGTTCTGAAGTTAGATTAAGAGATGATACTTTACCACAAGCTCACGTTGCCATCTCTGTCCAAGTTCCATCAATCACTTCACCAGAATACTACACCGGTTTAGTTGCTGCTAAGATTAACGGTTCTTACCTTGGTGCTCAATCTCCATTCACCAGCTTTGAAGGTTCTCAACTGTCACAATTCTTAACCACCAACCACTTATGTGATGAATACGAACACTTCAACTTAGGCTACTCTGATACTGGTTTATGGGGTGCTTACTTAGCTTCCTCTAACATTGGTAACTTTGATGAAACCGTTCACTTCACTTTAAAGAGTTGGAACAGATTATCAACTGGTACTATCACAGAAGTTGAATTCGAAAAGGCTAAGTCTGAATTGAAATTAGCTTTATTATCAACCCCAGCTACTACCGTTGAAGCTTCCACCAAATTAGCTACTGACGTGTTAGTTAAGGGTTACTCTGAATCTGCTGAAGAAATCACCAAATCCGTCGATGAAGTTACTTTGAAATCAATCAGTAAGTGGGCCCAAGCTTACTTATGGGATCAAGATATCGCTATGGCCGGTACTGGTCAAATCGAAGCCTTATTCGATTACAACAGAATTAGAAACGATATGTCTATGATGAGATGGTAATCAAATCAAAGTAATGTGTAATTTATCCCCACTTTTTTGATCTGTTTTATTTTATTTCAGTTAAATTATTTTTTCACCTCCTCACTCTCCCCTTGTCATTAGATTCTTCTCTTTTTTTATAAAACTAAATTTGTTCATCACTTGATTCTTTTTTCAATATTCATTTAGATTATGATTCATTAACTGACCATTTCATTCGATAACCAAATAAAGTTTTTATTCCAATTTCATTCACAAAAAACCAACAATTATTCCAATCATACTACATCCCCTTTTCATGCCTCTTGGCTACTTTATATTATTACTGTTACACTATAGCTTTTAGTTATCGACAAATTTGTTTTACGTTTCTGTTTTTTTCCTCCTTTTTTCCCCAAAGAAAGCACTTTCTCACTGAATACTTCAGTTCGGTCCTTAAGTATTTTCTTTGTTTCTGTCTGAATTACTTGTTATATATATACTATTGGATGGATGACTTAAAGATCAAAACAAAATATACATTATTCTATTAGATTTACTGAATACCTTTTAAGTTCAATTAAAAGGAATGTAATTGCAGTTGCAGAATAAACGTAAATCCCTGAGATCTCACCCAAAATCTGCCATTGTGCAGCGACTGCTCAGTAACAGATTCCAACCAAAAATACGAGAATCGCACGTATTTACGTTTATACATTTATGATTTATGTTATTGTGAATACCCAGAATTTAATATAAATCTATAATGCATACTGTTTACTATCATTTAAAGGTTTCACTAATTCATAAAAACAGACCTTTTTAACATCACTGAATTTTCACCAGCGGAAATGTTCAAACAATTAACAACAGCAAGAATTCCACTTGCAACTTCAAGATTAATTCTATCTTCAACGTCTAGAAGATCACTATTACAGCCATTAAAACAAGCAAGATTTTATTCCTCTTCTGAAAAACCAAAGGGATCCCGTAAAGAGTTATATGGGTTAACTATCTTAGGTATGGCCGCTGTGGGATTAACTTACTACAACTTGAATAACACTTTCAAACCACCTCGTGAATCAATAGACCCAACTGCAACCAAGCCATTGCTTAGTGACGATAAAATCGACGTTATTTTTGTCTTGGGTGGTCCTGGCTCGGGCAAAGGCACTCAATGTGCTAAACTAGTAGATACTTTTGACTTCGTGCATTTAAGTGCTGGTGACTTGTTGAGACTCGAACAAGATACTCCTGGTTCCCAATATGGTGAGTTAATTGCACAGTATATCAAAGATGGAGAAATCGTTCCAATGGAGATCACAATCGGTCTATTGCAGAATTCTATTACTAAGGCAATAGGAAACGGTAAGACAAAGTTTTTAATTGATGGGTTCCCTCGTAAGATGGACCAAGCTTTGAAATTCGAGTCTTCGGTTGTCAAATCTAAGTTGACTTTGTACTTTGAATGTCCTGAAGAGGTTATGCTGGGAAGATTGTTGGAAAGAGGAAAGACCAGTGGTAGAGCTGATGACAATTTGGAATCAATTAGAAAGAGATTCAGAGTTTTCCTTGAGACTAGTTTCCCTGTTATTGAGTACTATGATGATTTAGGTAAGGTTGTCAAAGTTAACTGTAACCAACCTGTTGATGAAGTTTACTCTTTAGTTGTTAAAGGTTTACAAGATAAGGGTGTTACCAAATAGATACAGAAACCCGGAGAAGTCTCAAAAACAGGAAAAAAAAACAGTTTCATATCTTTTTGTAAATTCTAGTATAGATATATATAACAAACAACTTTTTATTTTGGAACAGTTTCCTTCTAATTATATATGAAGGCAAAGAAATAAAACGTATTACTATATTAATGAATCGATTCCAGCGCATTAAAAATTAAAAATAGTCTAATCAGTTAATCATATTTCGTTAAAGATAACCTTGAACCTACCCACGTTGCCATACTTCCCATTGATATTATTAACAAGGCCTTGATCGATTCCGGACTTGGCCTTATATGTTTTTAGAGTACCAATAGCAATCAAAACCCTATAAGCGCTCTCTTCATCGCTCGTCAACTCTGAACCATATTTGTTCAAAACAGGAATGAATCTATCATACAAAGAGCTTAACTTTCTTTTATATATCAAAGTAGAGTAATTCAGTAATAAAGTTGCTAACGTAACAGGTAACAATTTTTCCTGCTTCATTGAAGTTAGAATATCTGGGAAGAAAATAACATCAACCAATTCAGGATCTTGATAAATTGTTTCACCCCATGGACTAGCGGAGAATATGTTGAGCAATAACCTTAGTGACATCATCACTATTTTCGGATTAGTTGAAGTTAAACCAATTTTGATTAATTCAAATAAATTTTCAAATGGTTTGATCTTTAAAATAATTGAACGTAAGATATCAAAACCTAACAGCTTTGATGAATCGTCCCATTTTAGGATGATATCAGACGATATTTGCGATAATGTGGAATAGTCTTGCATATTGATCACAGTTTCAAACTGTGATTCATCCAATTGATTGGATTCCGCTTGTTTGCTATTCAATTTCTTGAATGCGGAAATCAACTTCATTTCATTCATTGTCGTAAACGACAAATAGTCGGTTTGTGGCAAAATACCAGATTTGCTTGTTTCAGTTTTTGGTGTATAGCTTGATGAATATGATGGATCTTTGTATGGTTCATCACTAGTTGATCCTTGTGTTTGTCCTAATTCAACAGCAGTAGTGTTGGCCAAAATAAATTCAACTACCTGTTGCAAATAAGAAGCTGGTAGATCATTATCAACCAAAAACTTATCAGCAGTTGAGTAAGGTGAGTCAGAAACATTGAATGGTAATTTTAATGGAGGTTTGCCGTCTTCAATGTCAACATCAAAAACGTAATCGTACATTTGACCCCGATATTCTTTCTTCTTGTCGGAAGAAGAGGAAGAAACAACTTCACCAATCTTAGACCATTGATCTTGGGACCATTGGAAAACCTCAACGGTACCTAATGCAGTGCGGATCATTTGAGTTTGTCCTTCTTTGTGGCCTGGCCTACTTAGATATTCAGGACCTGGTAATTTATCCTTATTCAAGTTGGCATAAGTTGATTCATTAACAGATGAGTTTTTCAAAGAAGACTCGAAATCTTTCAATTCCTTTGGGGATGCAACTCTTGCTGGGTCTCTTGTAAACACTCTAATTTTGGAATCTGATGATCCAACAGCTAGATCCCCATCTGATAAAGAAATCACTCTCCAAGCTGAAATGCATGGTAATGTGATAATCTGGATCAAATCTCCGGTATCCAATGACCAAACACGAACAGTTCTATCCTCACCCGAAGAGATCAACTCTCCAGATGGCAATAAACCTAAAGAATAAACAAAACTATCGTGACCTTCTAAAGTCTTCAATAATCTATTGTCTTTCATTGACCATATCTTAATGGAACCATCGTTAGAACAAGATGCAAAAGTGTTTGTATCAATTAGTAGTAAATCACGAATGACATCATTATGTGCAACAAATTTCGAGACTAGGTCTCCTTTAAACCACTTTCTAATAGTTCTATCAGCACCACAAGTCAAGTAAGTGTCTCTATCGATGAATTTAACAGACCAAACTGAAGACTCATGTCCCTTCAAGTTATATAGTTGTTCTCCATTCTTAGACCAAATCTTAGCAGTTGAATCCCAAGACCCACTAGCAATCAAATCGTGGTATGTGTCTAAACAACAAACGTTGGATTCATGTCCAATGAAACAGTATTCAGGTTCATTATCCAGAGTGGCTGCTAAACTAGTCAAGTTAACAAATGTATCATTACCTCCACTGACAATTAGCTGTTCAATGTTATCATTGAAGTATGCCAATGAGTTGATAAACTTGTTGGATTTATAATTGATTGTAGAATCAGACCATTCGTTAATTCCTGTTGCATGTGAAGTATTATACCATGTCCGTATAGTCGAGTCTCTTGACCCGGAAACGATTAAATCCGGAGATGGGGATATTAAAGTACGAACATCATCTTCGTGCCCTGATAAAGTTGCCGATAATTTGAATGGGACAACCATGATGTTTAGTAAATACAATTGAGTTCAGTTGAATTCAATTCTGTGCCAATATTGTATACTCTACGTATTGAAACCTGAATAAAACCATTTCATCTTAGTGGTTCTTTTGCCACCCTATCGACAAAAGTAAGTATATATATACGATTTATCTGAACATAGTAGTCGTCGTCGATTTCCCCAAAATGATCTTGCGTCGATGAGCTGGCGTAATCGGTTGGAATATTTTCAATTTTAAGGGACGGACGCACGTCGTACATTAAGTACGCTCCTTTTTCTTTATACATTTTTTTTATTACCTTCGCTGACGTCAGCACGAATAATTTTTATTGCGACACGATAATAACTTTGTACATCGATTTTATTCTATGGAAAACTGGTGTATACTGTTTTATTTGTGTGTATTGATGATCTCCGTTCATAGAAACAAACCACCATTTCATACTGTTTTATTCCTGTTTAATATAGAAAAGGTATAATTATTCGTGTTATTTCACATTCATCTTTTGTTTTTTTATTTATTTGTTCCATAAGCCAGTTACACTTTAACTGATATCACAAACACCCACACACACACTGAGAGATTCAATTTTGATTAAAACTAGCTTGTTTCATTAGATAATTTCATTTTCAATCGAATATCTCTATATAGATACTTATGTTTAACAACAAAGTAAAAAAAACAAATAGCATCACCATTCAAAATTTAATTAATTGCATTTCATTCAATACATTCACATATATAATTCCATATAATTTACAAATACGAAAAAAGAGAAAACTATGTTTTTAGCTAGAAAATCCTCAAGATACTTATTGGTTCTAGCTTTAACTATCGTGGCGTTTGTTCTGTATACAAAATCAAATTCAAACTCAGATGCAGCATCAGCTAGTAATAAAAGATCAAACGGAATGCCCAAGTACTCTTCCAGTATTGCTAAGCATGGATTACAATTCAATGATAAATTAATGGGAACTGCCAAATCTTCCAATTCAGAGTCCGAATCAGAGATTGATAAAGACAAGGATGGTAAATTAACGTTTGAAGAAATCTTGAAAGTTTTAGACTTTGATGAGGAAAAATATAACGGTACATCTGAAGATATCATTGATGAAAATATGGATTTCTATAGAGAAGTTTATTCTAAAAAGGTGAATGAACCTAAATTTGCCAAGTTAACATACAATGAAGTTTACGATGAAAATGGATTGAAAAGAGTTTTAACTAAAGATGAGTACCCAAGAGCAAATGCCACTTTATTAACATTAGTTAGAAACAAGGAATTGAAAGATATTGTTCATACAATTAGACAAATCGAATCCACTTGGAATCACAATTTCCATTACCCATACACATTTATATCCGATCAGCCATTTACTCCAGAATTCATTGAAACCGTGAAAAGACACACTTCAGGCGATTGCTTCTTTGAAATCATTCCAGAAGAAATATGGAAAAAACCAGACTTTATCGACAAGGAAAAAGAAGAGAAAGGTATTCAAAAGTTAATTGACAAGGGTGTTCAATACGCTGCTTTGGAATCATACCATAATATGTGCCGTTTCAACTCTGCTTACTTCTATCAATTGGAAGGTTTAAAGAAGTTCAAATGGTATTGGAGATTTGAACCAAATACCGACTACTACTGTTCCATCGAATACGATATTTTCAAGTTTATGGAAGATAACGACAAAACTTATGGTTTCACTATTTCTCTATACGATGATCCATTAACGATTGAAACTTTATGGCCTGTTACAATGGAATTCATCAAGAAGTACCCACAATTTGTTCATCCAAACGGTGCGTTCAACTTTTTGACCGATTCAGTTCAAAACCCAGAATACACCAAGTTAGCTAATGGTTACTCAACTTGTCATTTCTGGTCTAATTTCGAAATTGCAAACATGGATTTCTACCGTGGTGAAGCATACTCTAAATGGATTGATGCATTAGAAGAAGCTGGTGGGTTCTATTATGAAAGGTGGGGTGATGCACCAGTGCATTCTGTTGGTGTTGGTTTATTCGAAGACAAATCAAAGATTCATTGGTTCAGAGATATCGGATATCATCATTCACCTTATAAAAGTATTCCAAACTCTGATAAGTGTTCTGCTCCTGAAGATTCAGGATATTTCGCACCTGAGGACGTTTACTCTCAAAACTGTTTGAGTAACTGGATCAAGTATGAAATGACTTACAAAGAGTTACAACAATATTAGACAACGTATCTGTATGAAGAAGCTTGCACGATTATACAACTATAATAATCGAAAAAAAAAAAAAAAAAAAACAAAGCCACAAAAGTATAATAAAAAAACATATTGATTGCTTTTATAATTATGTTCGGGTCCCATTAATCATTTTATATTTTTTCATAGACATATTTTGTCATTTTCCATTAGTTTGTTCTCTTTTGTTTTGTTTTTTTATTTTTTGTTTTTTTTTTTGATAAGTTGTTGAATCACCATGTTTCTCTTATTGTTGATATTCCATCTTTTTCTATATATTCTTCTTCTTTTGAATTTGCTTGTGTTTTCCCTTTTTTTTTTTGTTTGTTCAGCTTATTTGTTTTTTGTATAATTATTTATATATTAGATATAGTTCCCGATTGTCTTGTTATAGACCTACATTAGGCAACAATTAAAGTAAAGCCCGCACCTTTCTAAATAGATCCAGTATACTTATTATTTATACAGTGCCGGATCAAACTTATGACACATTATTATACACTACAGAATGGGGTTTATATTTATGACCAAAATCGATCCATTCACATTTTAAAGTACATTTCAAATCATATTAATGCACATAATTGTCTTTCTGCATTTGAAGTGTCATAACCTAATGTATGCACTTTAAACGATACACCCAATGATGTACATTAAAAAAATGTAAGGGGCCAAAAAAAGGGGGCCTATCAAGTTGACCAAAACAAGGGGTTGGGCAGTGAGCTTGACAATAGTTACGTACATTGATCTAATACTGTAAAATAAAATATTTTTGGAAAACTACTGCATGTAAGGACAAATCAAGATTTAAGCGTCCAGAAATAATATAAAGGAGGTACACGAGTTACTCGAATGGATAGACAAATCAAGCCACATGATAAACTAAATATTGAAGAAAGATGTAAAAAAAAAACAATATATATATATGGATCTAATAGATAGAAACTAATGGGTTTATCGTTTAAAAAAAATGTCCTGTTGGGTTGAAAGTGATATGTTAAGCAATTTTTTTTATCTTTTGAAATTTGGTCATAACATCGGCCCCTCTTGATTGGTATATACTTTATGTCTGTTCTGTAGGCTTTGTGGACCAGAAACATTATAGAGTGTTCTTTTGAAAAATTCTATTAATAATTGTTTAATAACTAAGAACTAATGGATTACATGCGCTGTGCAATGTAAGCAGTATAGTATAGGTTATTAATTAGTTTGAAAGTTACATATCTCAGAGAAACACTTACATATCTCAGAGAAACACATACATGATTTAGATCAATAGTGGATTACCAATTTAGGGAATTAATCAAATCCAACCATCTTTTTTTAGGTTTGATTTTACACAGTAAAAAAAAGATATAAAAAAATGACTGATTTAACCCCATAACAAGTTCAATATATTTTAATGGTTGATTTGGTTAAATCAAACCGCATAACATGTGCCATATATAGCTAATACATCAACGGTATAAATTGGAGTTACTTTAAACCCACCTCCTGTTTCTAAGCTAAGTAACAATAGCGAAGAAGGGAAATTTAGTAAGTTGGAGGGTATGGCTGGTTTTTTCTTTTAATGAAAAAATCAGCGCGTTTACGTTCACACACAAATTTATTTATTCCCTTGTATTTTAATGCAACAATGCAATTTGTAGACTTGAATGGAATCATTTGGGGAGGTACAACAGTAGCTGAATTATACAATTATTAGGGTAGCAAGACTTGTTGATTAATTGTTAACATTAGTAAGTGAGTAGTTACCAAATTTAGACGGTGTGTAGAAGCTCGCATTTGTCTGGAAACACAGGACCAGCGTTTAATTTTATCTCTTTATTAAATCTATATAGTTGTAGTAAGCTTCAAAGACTTGATAGCGTATTGAGCTTTGTACTATACACTAATATAATTCACTTGTAATTAAACTGTTTATCGACCTAATGGCAGTGCAAGAGATAAACCAGACATCCATACAACTAACTAACTTCCTTGTCAAAACCATCAACTTTAATAAAAAGAATAAGATTTGCAAGCCACTCAGCATGCGACTCATATTTTTTTGATGACGCTTCTCCCAAAAAGGGACTTTTTCTTGGACCAGCCATCGAAAAAACGGATCGGAGATGAGATGGGATCTACTGTTGACAGTGCATTTAGATTGGATCAAACTTTATAATTATAGATCAAATATATGTAGGTATGATCCAAGAAACTTAAAATTTAGACTCGTAAAAAATTATAAATATGATGAGATTTCCCTTTTTGCCTTTTAGATTTCTTCGATACTTAGTAAAAGTCCCTTCTTTTTCCATATCAAATCGTTTCTTTTTTGCTCATCCCATTCCAATCAATAGTAATACTTTGAAAAATAAAGAAAAAATTATAAGCTTGTTATTATAAACTACAATGAAATTAACTACCTTATCGTCATTAGCTATTGCTTTATTCAGCTCAATCAGCTCTGTTGAAGCTTACACAAACACAACTACTACATCATCATCCACATCCGCTCCATCATCCTCATCTACTTTAACTCCATGGATTGAAGGTTTCAATGATGACGGAAGACCAAGATTCAATATATTTGTTCCATTAGAACTAGGTCCTTGGGATTCAATTGAATTCATCTCTTTAGCTCAAACTGAAAACTTTGGTTGGGTTCCATCCACTTCTGAATTCTTCTTAGGAAGTTCCGATGATTATTCATACGAAGTCAGTTCCGGTTTCACTGATGAATCCACTGCTGAAGATGTTGATGTTACTTTAAATTACTTTGATGATAAGGATGGTGAATTTGATACTTTGAAATTTGTTACTCCTATCACTGATCCAGAAGCTGCTACTGGAACTTTCACAGTTACTTTTGCTGTTTCACTATCTAATGGTGATTCAAAGTTGAAAAGAGAAGCTACTGTTTACTACTTAACCGGTACTTACTCCATTATTGCCGGTGCGACTTCTTCTTCCTCTTCCTCCTCTTCTGTTGATGCTGTTTCATCTTCTATCACTTCTGCTGTTGATGATGGTGAAAATGCTTTAACAACTTACGTTACCACCACTTGCACTGAAGATAAATGTGTCGCTACCACTGTTACTGCCGAAGAATCATCGTACACAACAACTATATCTGGTTCTGAAACTGTCATCACTGATTACTACCCAATAACCGGTGAGTCATCTGTTTTAACTACTTACACCACCACTGAAAACGGTGTTGAAACTGTTGTTACTACATACTGTCCAGTTACCGATGATGATGCTGCAACTGCCACCACCATTGTTACCACTACCTGTACTCAAGACAAGTGTGCCGAAATTACCATTACTACTGGTTTAACCACATACACAACCACACAAAACGGTGTCAAGACTGTTGTCACCACCTACTGTCCATTGACTTCTGATAGTGATGCAACTGCCACCAACGTGATTACCAATGATGATGCAACTGCCACCACCATTGTTACCACTACTTGTACTCAAGACAAGTGTGTTGAAGCTACTATCACCACTGGGTTAACTACTTACACAACTACCGAAAACGGTGTTAAGACTGTCGTTACAACTTACTGCCCATTAACAACTGATGATGCCGAAAAGACTACTGCTACTTCCACTGTTGTTGCTTCTGAATCAACTACCATTAGATCATTAACCTGTTCAAGCGGTGTTTGCTCTCAATCCACATACGTTACCGGTGTCACCTCTTACCAAACCACTGGTTCAGATGGTTCAGTTTCTTATGTTACTACTTACTGTCCATTATCTACTGTTATTACGTCAGCATACGATGTCAAATCAACTGGCTACAGTGTTTACACTCCAGTTATCACTATCTCCAGTGATGATTCTACCAGTACTATTACTGCTGGTACAACTACCTCTTCAGGAATTTCCACTTATGAAGGTGCCGCTGCTGGTTCAAAGTCCATTATTGGCGGTGCTTTGTTCGGTGGTTTAGTTTTCTTTGGTGCTTTGTTGGTGTGATTTTCTCTTGTTTGTAACTATTATTATTTATTCTTTAATTCTTTCAACGTTTTTAAAGATATGGTCCGGTCATATTTGGCTTACATCGACTTCGATGAAGCCTCTCCTGATTGATATATTCTTTATTTTTCTACGACTATTTTCTGTGTACTACCACCACTTTTCTTAATAAATTTTTATCTCATGTTCTCTGTTAGCAACGTCAACAGTGTTTGTAAAAATTCAATCTGTAAATATTTAGTCACCGGAGGCATGGCTGTGTTTGATGGGAGCACGTGATCGCACTAGTACAATTAGAGAAACCAACGTAGAGATCGAAGCTTTCCCTTGTTTGTTGAGCCCTTTCAAATAATATTTTTAAAACCCTCCAATATGCATTTAATCGACCAAATCAAACCACAAAACCAAGAACTTTTAGCAGTGTCATTATCTTCTACTTGGCTCGTAGTTTCCCTTCTATTTACTTTTGAATGCTTATAAATCTACTTGCTGGCCAACCTGCTTTGAAAGTGTCCAATTCAATCAGCTGCCAATTGATCAAATCAGCATCAAGCAATCGACTATCAGGTGCTTATAGAATGCACTCTTCATCTACTTCCTCAAAAAAACAACTTTCATCAATTGAGTCATATTTAGGATTGAAAGAAGTAGATAGTTCCACCAACAAATTCACTAATATCTCTCAACTATATGTTCCATACAGAGGAAGAGGTTTATTTGGGGGTACATTAGCAGCACAATCAGTGTTGGCATCACTGTTATCGGCAAATAACGAGTCAAAAAAATGGAAGCCCATTTCAATTCATTGTCATTTCTTAGTTGCTGCTCAACCGTCATCACCACTAATTTATCAAGTTGACGACCTCAAAACTGGTAAAAACTATCAAACTAAACAAGTCACATTGTTCCAAAATGAACAGGTGATATTCAAATCGACTGTTAATTTACAAGCGTATCAAATGGAGGGATCAGCGGCTAATATGACGGGTCAATTGTCCCACCGTCGTCCGGCTCCTGTAATTGGTAAAAATATCAAACACTGGGATGAAATGATGGATCAAGAAAAGGTTTTCAAAGTTTGGGCACAAAAATCTAAAACACATAGACATTTAGAGTATTTGGCCAAAGCAGAAAAGGAGGTCATTGAAAGTTATAACAGAGAGCCTTGTTTATGGAGGTTACCAGTTGATATGTTTGATCCTGAGTCAATCACCAAAGAAGAAGAAAACATGCTACCTAGTGAGAGAACATTGAGATACTGGGTTAAAACAAAAGAACCCCCTATTGATAAGGATATCTTCAATTGGGTTGCTCTGGCGTACATATCAGACTACTTTTACTTGAGTACAAACATGAGATTAAATCTAAGAGAAATGTTCACCACTAAATTTTCCGTCTCTTTGGATCATACAATTTATTTCAACGATGAAATTGAAGTTGGTGAGTGGTTCAATTACAACATTAAGAGCATGAAAGCTGGGGAAAATAGATCCATTATGTTGGGTGAAATGTTTAGCGTTGATGGAAAATTAGCCGCTACAACTATCCAAGAAGGTTTATCCGTTGTTTATACTGATTAAACCAGTTTATTTATTACACGTCTTATATGGTTTACTATTACGAGTTAGGATGATTTTTTTTTAGTACGATATTACAAGTTATAGAGTTTCCGTACACCTAATATGCATATCTGCATAATACATATACACAAATATACAAATATTAATTAATTTTGCTCTTTGACTTAGAATACTCCTCAAAGTAACATTAGAATAGCAAAACTTCATTGTTCAGTTTTATTTTGCTTTTGTTTTGGCTTTCTAGGTCTTCTATGTTTATTTTTCTTTTCATCTTGATTCTGATCCTTCACGGTCGTAGTTTTATCTGTCTTTTTGGGTCTCTCTCTCTTGCTCTCGGGTTTCTTATCTTCTTTTCTAACTACAATAGGGGTTGCGTCATCGTCATCATCGTCAGACGATCCCAAATCTAAAAGATAAATATCCATGAGTAGATTTCCAAGTTTTTTTGTTCCATTGGAGTTTGAAGCACCGCTTTTCAGTAGTTTCTTTCCTTTTTTAGATGAATCTCTTGAGTTACTATTTGAGTCTTCCTTTATAATCATTCTAGTTGGACTAATATGCTGGTCTGGATATCTTTCAGTAATTGGAGGAAGTTCACTTATTATTGCAAAATTATCAAATGGGGTTAAACTGCTATTCGTAATAAATGCAAGATCATCATCGAACTGGCGCTTGATTTCAAATTGTCCACCTTCAACACCAACATAATCGTATTCTTCAGTTGAGATTTCAAATTGATAGGAATCTGTATCCATTGATTGTAATTTCTTTGCGTTTGGTTTTGATAGATCCAATTGAACAACATTCTTGATGGTATTCACCTTTGATACTTTCTTTGTATACTCTAATGATGCACGCTTCGCACAGTTGGATTTAGGTTGTTCTTCTTTCTTTTTCTTATCTCTTTCTTTGCGTGTATTGTTACTTTGATCCAGATTTATGGTTGATTTTGGTGTTATTTTGACCGAAGATCTTGCCTCTTCATTCATACTCCTTTGTTCGGTTTCAAGATCCACACCCTTGGGCTTTCTTTTTCTATCTCTAGATTTAGTTTCAATATCAAAGTTAAATTTGAAGCCGGAGTTACCAGTTTTTTGTTTCAGGTTTTCCTTTCTTCGAAGATCGTTGGTAGAAGGTGATGCTAAAGATTCTTTTTCCTCTTTTCTTTTCGTTTTATCTTTCCCTCTGGCTTCTTTACCATTTAGACTTTCCTCACCACTGTCATGTCTTGAAGAATTTGCTATGCCATTCTTAATTATATGTTCTTTTTTCTTATTCTTTGGTTTCTCTCTTGAAGAAGTTGAAACTGTTTGAGAATCTGTGCTTGAGTGTTCATTTGGTTTATTCTTTGTAGGTATTTTGTAACCTTCTATACCAGAGTCTAGATTTTTTTCCTTTCCAGATCCGGTGCTTGGTTTCTTTCTCGGTCTTGACCTTTTTGATACTTGAGTATCTGTATTGATCCTGTTTGCTGATTCCATTTTAGTGTTGTGTCTAATAGAGCGAGTATCCGTGAAAGCCTGTGTGATGTCTTTCTTTAAATTTGATGAAACTATAAAAAAATGTGAGTGGTTAAAATCTATAAAAGCTCTGCTAGTGAATCTGAAAGTATAAATTCACAAAGCCAATAGTAGTCTGTCGCTATAATTATTGATATCTAATATCTATACAGTACTATCTAAACCTCTGATCATCTCATAGCTCCGAGAGAAGATTGACATAATTGAGAGCCAACTCACCAGATCTCGGTTGTACGTAATCCTCAGCGCGTATATTGGAATTTGCTTCATTACTTCCTTATCGTTGTTTTTTATATCCCTTCAAAACTACCTCGGTCCAGATTCAAAGAGATATATATATACTCACATAACACTATCAAATGTAAAAGGCTTGTCACTAATATTACTCTTAGTCATTCAAAATTTCATCAATCTTTTTTGCACATGCTAGTAACTTCTCATCCTCAAAGTTTCTACAAACCAACTGAACACTACTTATAGACCCAACCAAGTCTTCAGGTTCATACTTTGCCACAGCAAATGAAGATTCACCTCCGACATATTCTGACTTCGAAGGAGCATTTTCTAGATTCAAAGGAGTTTCACTTAGTAATGGGATAAGCAAGGCTGGGAAATCAACAACGTTCCATATTGCAGTATATGGTGATATCCCATATGTATCGTGCTTAACAGCACCGTGTGCAGATCCTGGACACAACAAAACGTCGATATCTTTGCTGATAAATGTTTGATTCCATTTTGATTTAAATTCCTTCCTTTCTAATAAGAATTTGGACATTCTGCTGGTAGATAAGTTTGGCGGAGGGATGCCAAACGCTTCAAGAGATGTTGTTCCTATTGATTTTATTGGAAGTTCGCCAACTTTGAAAATTTGTAACATTGTCCAAAATCCAGCATCAACAGAGTATGCTTTGGTGGCATGACTCCAAACCTGCTTCATGGGATTTGGAAGTTCGATTTCAGTCAAGTTATGTCCCGCTTTCTTTAACCTCTCAACGCTCTCTAGTATTGATCTCTTCATTGGAGGGTGTAATGGAAATCCAGGGTCTTCGACATAGTAACCAATATTTAAAACTGTCTTGGACTCAAATTCATCGTATGTTGTTTGTTGGTAATTCACGTGCCGCACAGTATCATCAACCAACCATGGTTCAGCATCAATGACACTCTGGAATAAAAGCTCAATACTTTCCAAATCATTTGCCATTGGGCCAGCTGAACAGTTAAGTCCAACCCCACTATCGTCTCTTGGGTCCATTGGGTCAACTTGACCACCGTATGGGAATCTATCGCATGACGGTTTGAACCCGTATATTCCACAACAAATAGATGGAGTTCTAATTGATCCTCCGATATCAGTGCCTATACCAACAATTGACCCATTTTGCTTTATCAAAGCACCTTCCCCGCCAGACGAGCCACCAGAAGTCAACGACAAATTTAACGGGTTCAACACCCTGCCAAAGATAATGTTTTCTGAATCGCATGTCATTAGGAATTGGGGAAGGTTGGACTTCACGTGGAAAACACAACCTAAATCATATAGCAGTTTGGGTAAATTTGAAAACTGGTCATTCTTATTACCGATGTTTGCAACAAACCCAATTGTAGAGTCGTATCCAGGAACACGGAATGAATCTTTCAAGGAGATAGGTAATCCATGTAATGGCCCAATTGGTTTTCCGTGAGTCTTGAAATAAGTATCCAGTTCCTGTGCTCTTTTCAATGCATCCGGGAACATCAATTCAGTGCAGGCATTTGTTAACTGGTTTGCAATAGCTGCAGTTTTACAAAATGCGATAGTGACTTCTAATGAGGTGAAATTACCAGAATGAATCTCAGTAAGTAGCGCTGGCACAGT
The DNA here is from genome assembly GCA_030557545.1 of Ogataea salicorniae. Taxonomy (NCBI): domain Eukaryota; kingdom Fungi; phylum Ascomycota; class Pichiomycetes; order Pichiales; family Pichiaceae; genus Ogataea; species Ogataea salicorniae. The sequence continues at coordinate 17,403 of JAKTPI010000104.1, forward strand.
ATACTGCTCAGTTATTTCAATTTCTCGCTCAGTTAATATCCCGGTTTCCGGATTCGCTGCTAATGATAATACACACGATTTCTGGGATGTTGGTAAAATTGATTGTGGGATTAGCCATTCTTTAGGTAGTTGGGAGATAACCTCATTTCTCTTCTTTTTGGCTTTGGATTCAGCCGATTCTCTTTGAGCTAAGCTGCAAACATAACTGATTGAGTAAAGCAAAGGATAAAATATTTGAACCATTGCTGCTTGTTGGATCGGGTTCTTTTTGTTTGGAGTTGAACGCTAAGTATGGTGGTATCTTTCTTCGGAACTGTATGAACTGTTTCTTATTACTTTCTATAAATTAGGATGTTGTCGGATCTAATATATTTCAGATAATTAGATTAGATTTACACGACCATTCAAGCTTCTTGAATTAGCTACTCAATTATCCTACTTTGATTAATAGTATGAAATACTATGATTAACCAATGCAAGTTTTGTTGGTTAATTCCAATTACTATGATACAATGTGAGTAATGATTGTCTTGTCCAATCGGATTTATTAATAATTATACTCCGTGATTAAAAGACATGTGAAAATTACATTTCTATTGTTAAAATTCTTTACAAATTGCCCACATATTCCGAGAAACAAGTGTATAAATTGTGGACCAATTCTATAGTTATTTTTTTATCTTATTCTCATATTTTTACTCTGTTCTAAAAAAGAGAGAGAAGATGACTATCTTTCTCACAAAGAAAAAACACAAATAAAATTAAATACTTCTTATTAAATATTGATTAAGTAATAAACGATTATGTCATCAAAGTCACAAGAATCTCATGCCGCTCAAGTCCCAGAATTATCCCGTTAGATGTTCATAGATTTGTATGTTTTGTTACTGCGCACACCGTTTAACTTTGGAAGCTGTAACCGATTTTATCGCCGAAATGATGTTATTAAAGCACCCGAAAGGATATATATGGCTATCAGATATATATACATATATGAATACATGAATAAATAAATTATATAGCTAGTACTCAAGCATCATTACCTGCATTCCTGTTGTCATCAAGTGCAGTCTGTCTAAAAATCTCTGCTAATTGTCTTTCTTGCTCAGAATCAAAACTTTGAGAAACCATGGCATCACCAACTCTATTTTCATCCATGTATTCATGAATAGTGGAACCTATACGAGGAGGCAAAATATCAAACTCAAAGATTTCGTTTTTTTCCCAGAACTTGGGTGGTATCTTTGCCATTGCTGATGTTTCACCCGATAGTATGACGTGTCTGATTAAATTATGTGGTATTTCAGTAACGGTTTGTAATGCACTTGTTTCTTTGATTTTTGGTGATGAGGTTATTAAAGAACGTAGGTTTTCAATTAAGAATGATTTAGTATCTTGTTCTTCGTAAATTACCTTAACACGAACTAAATAAATTGATGTACTTAATTCAACAGAACTTGAAACTTTCCCATTCTTCCACTGTGGTGAAGCACCGTTGTTCAAGTTGTCCAGGATCATGTAACCTGTGTAAGGATGAGCCTCAAATGCTACTTTCAATGCAACTCTAGCAGCCTTCAAATCACCGAGTTTGAAATGACACAGGACAACAGAGTAAGCTAATGCAGCAGTCAACCACTCTTTGTAACATGTAACTAGTTTGGAGTTTGTGAAATCGATTAAGTATTGGTATTCACTTGACAGAATAGCATAGAAATCAATAAAATATCTGACACCAAATGGGTCATCAGCTGGTTCGAATGATAGTAGTAATTTACAATAGTTCAATGCTGTGTAAAAAGTGGATTTTTGTGTCAAGACACCAATGTATCTAAATAAAGTTAGGTAGATTTGTCTGTTCAAGTAGAATTCAAAAGGTAAACGAGAGAGACCATCACCTAAACCAAATGTATTTTTCAAACACCAATCAAACACAAATATAGCACGTTCTATTAATCCGTTGGAGTTTGAAGCATCACCTTGACGATGTAAGATATTAGTCACTTGTAAAACTGTTTCCAAATGGTATGGGTTACGTTGAAGCAAGGCAATCAATGCTTCATGATCAGGTTGGACAATCACGGATATGTAAAACTGTGTTGTTGTTTCTCTTGCTAAAACAGCATTAGATGGAGTAACTTCAAAGTATCTGATTCCAGCAGCGTAGTCCGATCTAATGTCACTTTTGATAACTTCCTTCCAATCCGAAACATACTTCTCCGTGAAATGTTCCAATATATCATCAGTTGATAATTCATCCATGGTTAATGGACGATGTTGTGTTGGAATCCAATCGTCTCTAATTTTGGTCATTGTTAATTTACGTGCAGTTCCTGGAACGCTTCTTCTGTCTCTTCCTGACCAACCTCTCACCCTTTTAGACATCAATTTGATTTGCTTCAAGACTTCAGGAGTAACAAATGTGGAAGAAGTACTGTCAGCATCGTCTATTGCGGCTGTGGATAACTTACCAAAAAGATTAGAGAATTCTTGGTCTGGGTCTAAATCTTTAGGATTGAATTTTAGTAATGGTAATGCAGTTTTGAATTTGGCAGTAGTTAGATTTTTACCCCCTGATGTGTACACTTCTAACGGTATACCATTATCTTCTATAACTTCTTCATCGTTATCCTCGAGTAAATCTTCTACAAGAGCGTCAGTTGCTTCAGTATCAACTAATCTACCTCCATCTTTGTGGCGAGCTTGTGCTAACAACTTATCTAACTCATCGTCATCCAAACTATCAACTGTCTGTCTGGTTTGTCTGTTTGCTGTTTTGGATTGCTTGTTGCCTTTCTTCTTGTTATTCTTCTTTTTAGGTTTTTTCGAAGGCACTGTGACTTTTTCTTCAATTGCCTTCTTTGGTTCGGGTCTGACATAACATTCGCCCTCTGTAGCTGATTCGTACTCGTCACTGGTTACATCATCCTCAATTTCTTTTTCAAATTCTATTTCAGATTCTTCAGATTCGGAACCTAAGAATGCAAAAGCATTGACTTTCTTCTGTTGAACAGGTTGAGAGATTTCATCGTCTGAACTGTCAGACTCATTAGTTGGTGGTTTCTTTTGAGCAAGAAGTTCTCCCTCCTTCTGACGTTCTAATCTTCTTAATGATCTTGAACTCATTTCTATAGTTTATTTGTTTGTCAAGTTCTTGATTATCTATCCAATTTCTTCCCAACTGGATCCAGAGCGTTCAAGTTTACTAAAAGCAAAACCCGAATCAGAGTATTTATTCAGATTTCGCTGAAAAATTTGTGTTTGTTTCGCAGACGGTTTTAGTTTCTCATACGCGGGGGAATCTACTCAGAATATGACAGTCAATACCTGGTAAAAGAATCTATATTGTATAGAATTGATTTTCAGCTTAGTTTGTATATGAAGTCTGAATTGGTATAAGTTAAATGTTGAAGACTTGTTGAATGTGAATTCTTAACCTAAGTTTGCAAAAGAATATATAGTAACTATTACAAGCCAGGGAGCGGTAACTACTTTAACCTCACCTGAAAACTGATGTGAAAGTAAGTATTGTATGATTACCAGGGTTGATTTTTATCAAAGTACAAAGTCATAGAGATTGTATTTTTTTCATTTAAATAGAGATATATATAGAGGTTCTAGATAGTAAACCAAAAAAAGAAAAAAAAAACACAAAATAAACAAAGAATATAGTGAAAATTTAGAACTGGAAAATTTAGAATTTGAAAACATGGGTCTTGTCGTAACCCAATTCAGCCAAAACGCCAGTGACTTCACCTTGATCAGACGGAGAAACCTTGTTACCAGAGATGGCGTTGTATAAAGGAGGTGGACCACAGACAAAGACGTGGGTATCATCAGATGGACCAGGTAAAACTCCCTTCAAAACTTCCTTGGTGATGAAACCAACCTTAACGGTATCATTTTCAATGGCTGGAGCAGAATCAATAAAGTAAGTAACCTTGAATTGTTCTGGTGCCTTTTTGGCTAACTCATCAAGGGTATCCCTCATTAGAATGTCGGCAAGGGACTTAGAACCGTATAATAAGTGGATCTTGGTCTTGTCTTCCTTGTTCTTTAAGATTTCGTGAATCAATTGGTGCATTGGAGTAATACCGGTACCACCAGCAATCAAAGTCAATTCTTTGAATTGGTTTGGTTCCCACTTCCATTTAACGATTGGACCTTTGAACGCTAATGTGTCATTTTCTTTCAAGTTGTGGATGTGAGTGGACATCTTACCAGTCTCGTACCTCTTGACCAGAATTTGGAGTTCACCGGTAGTTTCAAGATCGGAGGTTGGAGTGTATGGTCTGATGACGTTGGAACCCTTTGGAGTGACAAATTTGGCTAAGAGCGCAGAAGCAGTGATTAAACCTGATTTAGCATCGGATTGTGGGAATTCAAAAGTGATGATTTTAGAATCAGCTGAAGCTTCTTTGATAGCTTTAACTTTTAAGTCAATCCATTCATTATCGCCCTTGAAGATGTTGGCAGATTCGTTTCTGATGGCGGTTGAAGTCATGGTGGAGTATACGTAAGCGGAACCAACGGCAGCTAAAGTTGGGATTAAGAATTTGGCTTTTGAAGATAATCTAGAGGTAGCAAAGAACGAGGCCATTATTGATTTATTCAATTGAGTTGATCTGGGTGGTAAACGAGTAAGCATTAAAAGACATTGCTGTAAAGAGAAAGAAAAAGAAGTATGGTAAAAGTAGCTAAGAATTTATAAGTAAATGTAATGTGCAAATGTCGAAATTCTCCGTGCCGAAAATGAGAACAGTGGATTTTTTGCTTACTGTGAAAAGTGGCCTGGGAAATGCCACACATTGAAGATCCTGATTTCTCATATTTTATTGAGCAAAAAGGTCATATATTACTTCACTTTGCTACTGTTAAACTTGGTAGGGTTAAGTATCAACCAGCAAGGATCTATAAAGAAAAGTTCTATCCATCTGTATCTATATCTCTATATATCGAAACAGCAAAAATAGTAGATGTAATTAAAGTAAAGGCATATGTGTTTTGGTTGACTATTGCACCATACAGCTAACTTGCAATCCCCATCTGTTCATTTATTCGAATTGAGAGGGCTTGAACTAAAATTATTAATACGTTTTGTTTTATTTGGTTCAACTTCTGTCAAAAATATTCGTAACTGGTTGCTTGTTCAGAGAATCACAATTGCCCAATCAGGCTCTTTACATGTCTTGTGGGGGTGAAGGATTGGAAATGTGAGAAAATTTGTTCCGTTTAAGGATAATAGGCGGGGAATAGCAAACAGACACGAATCAATATAGCGTTAAATTGCCGAGAAAGCAAACTTCACTATGTGAACATGAACTGTCGCTTTCTTTATTATCAGTGAATTGTTCTGCTAGATCAAGGTCAATGTTTTTCTTTTTTGCGATTTAAGATATGGACAAAATTTTCTTATTTCAAGATAACTCAAGATATCGGTTTAAAGATCAAATAAGGATTAAAAACACGAACTAATGAGCTATTAAAAAGTACTTTTCAGATTATTTATTACTACTGTATACAACGAAAAATAGAATAATGGATGATAACAACAACAAAAAAAAACGAATAAAACAACAAACAGAAACGATGAACGACATAATAATAAATACCTGGCTAGAATACATTAGCCTCTAAAGATGACACCATCACCTAACTATCAGAACAATAACCGGAGGCAGAAACAAAATAACAATTAAATTTCTGGCAATCTAGTCAGACCATTCTGGGGATCTTGTTTGTCTTGGAGGAGATCTAGTTGGGGATCTTGATCCATAAGCACGTTCGTTATTACCACCTCCCATTGGTGATCTTTCTCTACGGTATTCGTTCTCATTGGAAACAGCGCCAACTTCAGACGATGGCGGAGCGGTATCCGGATAAGAGTTGTATCTGTTTGATCCACCAGCATAACCACCGTTGTAATTAACTCTACCGCCTCTGTAACCACCTCTAGTGTTTCTTTGATAGCCGGATTCTCTTGGATAATAGCTTCCTCTTGGTTGGTATTGTGGTGCACCAGCACCACCGTATCTTTGTTGATATGGAGCAGGTTGTGGATAATCGTTATAACCTCCATATGGATCTTGTGCGTAATATGGAGCGTTATAGACAGCAGCCGGTTGACTATATGGTGCATATCTTGGTTGGTAATTAGCTTGCGGACTACTGTAGTATGAGGATCTACCGCCTCTGCCTCTGTAACCACCTCTACCTCTACCTCTACCTCTAGTACCACGGGACTGAACTGATGATTTATAACCAAAAGTCTTGTTTGGGTAGTTCAACATTTTATGAGTAGCAACTAAAAAGTCGGAACCTTGTTGTTGTTTAGAAGGTAACTTGACGTAAGAAATCTTCCAAATGGCATCTTTTGGGCCTTTGTTTTCTTGATCAATCCAATGTTGAGTAGCTTTGACAGGAATGAAATCTATAAACATTTGATGTCTTTTAATTTCGCTACCTTCTTCGTCAAATTCAGGTGCAGGCGGTTCGTTGGATTCAGTGAATGGGAACCATTTTCCGTTCAAGTTCTTTTGAATTGATGAAGCACCTGCGATATCAGATACTATGACAATACAGTGAGTTCTTCTGGTGTTTAACCAAGCTCTTTCGATGGTTGATTCAGTTTTAGCTGCATTTTCATTCAATATATCTTGAAAATCCTTGTTATCAAATGGAGATGTTAAATTGGCAATTAACAATGCTCTAGTTTCAGTGAATTCGGCAGTTTCTCTAATTTCATAGATGAAATCTTCAGTGATTGACTTGTCGTATTCATCATCAGGATCAATCTCAGTACGTGGAGCAACCCCGTTAGATTCTTGTGGGTATAAGTCACCGTTGTTTGACTCTTCTGTTTCTTGTGGTCTATCCTCTTGGTTGCTGTATTGTTGTGGTTGTTCTTCAAACTGTTCTTCTTGAGTCTCTTGATATTGTTCTTCTTCGACTTGTTCTGGAGTCTCGTCACGAGAGAGTTGCATTGCATCGTTTTCAACGTCACTCATCTTTCTAATACACTTAGTTATTGATAAGATTGTACAAGTTTATCAAACGATTGGTTTATAGGTATATACACAGGTTTATATTGTCTTGAACAAAAAGTTTTAAGCTAGATAGGGTGTCTAAGTCGAGGTTGAATATTATCCGGTTGGAAAGTTCACCAGCCTTAATATGTCCACACCAATGTAAAGTTATTATCTATAATTCATTCATGGCTGAAAATTTTTCGAGAATTGGCACAAATAATCGACGCGGACGTTGTTTATTTTAGTTTGTTCACTATTGGCTCGTCGATTTATTGGTTCGTCTATACTAACTAATATTGAACAAACTGGTTGAAATAAATGGGATTGGATATTATATACAAAATGGAATGAAGGGGACAAAAAAAAGAATTATAAAGGATGATATATAAATATATGTGTAAAGAAGCAGGTCTATGAACAGAATTCTAGATCTTCAAGTAAGCTCTGTTAGCAATAGCAACCTTATGGTTATAACTTCTCTTATCCAAAATCTTTGATTTACCTTGAACAACGTTAATAATTTCTTCGGCTAATCTAACAGGGAAATCATTGGAAGCTCTTGAATCACTAGCATCTAAGATCCACATGAATGCCATTCTGTTTCTTTGTCTTGGAGTTAATGGGTATGGAACGATGAAAGATTTAGCAAAACCAGTCTTAACGGTCTTGGTGATAACTAGAGGAGCAGCAATATCTAAAGCTTCTTTTAATAAATCAACTGGGTTTTGTCTGGTTTCTAAAAAGACTAAGTACAATGCTCTGTTCAAGTACTTTTTAGCCTTTTGTTTCAAACCGTCCTTCATGATCAAGTTCACACATAAATCCAAAACATCATCTTTGGTGTTTGGGATAAATTGTTGCTTTAATGATTGTGCTTCGTTGATTTGTTCTTGTGATGGTTGCAATTCTAAAGATTTGAAAATCTTTTTCAGCTCATCTCTTGATGGTTCATCAACGCTTTCATTTTGATAATCAATTTCTAATTCTTCAATTGCAGATAACATTTGATTGTAAGCTTTGTTCATTAATTGTAATTCAGCAGAGTATGCAGACTGGTCTTCTTCTGCCAATGCTTGCAGTTTAGCCTGCTCGTCTTTTGAAGAAGTTATTCTGGTTTCGGTTGGCTGAACTGATAGTTGTGTGTTGTTGTTGGTGGTGGTGGTTAATGGTTGTTGCTCTTGAGAATTTTCTGTGATGTCAGGATATAAAGTTTCCAATAGTAATTTATAGTTCAATGATTCAGTATTGTTCATGGCATCATTAATGGCTGTTCCTTGTGTAGAAATCATTTCATCCATCTTGTTGATTAGAGAATCTTGTTGGTCGATTTCAGCAGTCAAAAATTCGGTTAATAATTCACCAAACTCAGCGTCAATCTTTTTTATTAACTGGAAACCATCACTTTCTGGACCAAATTCATAAAGATATTCTAAAACATCGTTGAATGGGATGAATTGGTTTAAAGCTTCTTGCTCAGCATGAAGAACGGTTCTTAGCTTGGCGTAATCGGCAGACTCGACATCTGATAAAGCTTTGTTGATTGGAGAGTTTGCATCAGATAAGTATGCATCAACTTCTTCATTCTTAGCATCTAATTGTTCACCTTCAGGAACGTTTTCTAAATCGATTAATAGTTGTGCAAATTTAGAATCAATTTCTTGTAGAGTTAAGAATAGCTTGGAAGTGAAGTAATCAGTGTGGCCATCGAACACTTCATAAAGTTCATTCAATTCAATTGGTTGAGGAGCATCTAAGATAGCTTTCAATTTGGTGAAGTTTTCACTTTGTTCATCACTGAATAACTTAAAGATTGATGATTCCTGGTTTGAAATGCATTCAAGCAATGTTTTGTATTGTTCACCCAATAATTCATCGTTTTCACTATCAGCAGATTGGTATTCCTCCAACAATTTAGCAAATTCAGGATCAATACTTTGAAAGAATTTGTATAAATCTGTAGTTTCAATTTTATCGTAGTTGTTGAAGTGATCAAAGATTAAGTGTAAGTAACCTTCAGCATTCTTGGACTCGGGTTGTTCTTGGAATGAAGTTTCTAATAAAGAAGCTAATGAAAATTGTTGTTCTGGTGAGATTTGAGAAAGTGGACCAGTTTGAGCATGATGGAAGATGGTTTGGATGTTTGATTCGCTTGGACCTTGTTCAACAGCGGTTTTAACTAATTCGGCTAATTGAGGATCAATTTCAGAAACTACTTTGTAAACTTGAGAATCTTGAACACCATTTGGATCATTAGCAATGGATTGGAAAATAGCTTCAGCTAAATCAATTGATTCTGATTCAGGTGCAGGTTCTTCGATTGATGGTGAGCTTAGTTGTTGATCGAATTGAGTCAAAGCCTTATCGACTGATTCAATATGCTGGTTATAAATGCTCAATTTAGAGTTAATTTTTTCATCTAATTGGGCCTTTAATGTTTCGTATGGAATTTCATTTGATTCGGCTAAAATTCTCAATTTTTCATCGATTAATTGTTCTTGTTCTTTCTTGATGTTGGCTAAATGTTTAGCATAGTTTGATTTTTCAAACTCTTTGCTACCATAAGCCTTTTGATTTTGAATCAAATCTCCATTATCATCAAATTCAAAGGTCTTGATGTGATCTAACAGTAATGATTTCTTCTTGTCATTTGAATTCTCTGGTGTGGATGAGTTGAATCTAGTGAACGAGAATGAAGTCAAGGTTGGGTTTGAACGAGCCACCAGTGGAGTTAATCTAGCCCTTGGTTGTTGGACACATAGCCTTAAAGCTCTTGAAAACATTTTGCGTGCTTGAGTATATGTATTTGGACTGGCTTTTAAATATTATAAATAAACGGGCGTGTTATGAAAGTGAATTCATCCGACAACTTCTACCAATCCTCTCTCCAAAGGTCTGTTGCCTCAACCGATCCTCTCTCAGCTACCTCACTACCTCACTCTCTCACATACACTCACTAACTGTTTAGCTTTCTCTCCATACTAAATGCAATGCGAAATCTGAAAATTTTTCGATTCGTCGGAAAAGTCGTGGTACAAATAAAAAATGTTAATGTTATGTAACGGCTTATGTAATTAGTTTTAGAAAGCAAAAAGGCATCTCTACACTGCTTTACTATTGTAAGATCAACTTGTATATCTATATAGCATTTCTTATAATTACCTCTAATTACAAACCCTATATGCCTATATCTATTTGATCGTAAAAATCATAAGTTATGATATTGAACGTACTTCAAACAGTACTTCAAACAGTTGTTCTTTTTTTGATGTTTTCAACTTCCCCTTCTAACTCTGGGAACTCTTGTTTGATTCTATCACCTAACATGTTTCTAAACTTTTCAAATGCCAATGACTTTCCATTTAAATATTGGTTGATCTTCTTAACAACCTCAACAAACTCTCTTGTATAAATATCTGGATTTCTACCATCTTCTATATAATTTATGATTTCTAAGGGTATCGAAATATTACTCAATTGATCTTTGCTAGATAACGATTGTAACTGTGTGATAACTTTATTTATGTTGTTCGATAATCCGGTTTTAGCTTCTTCTGTGCCTTGAAAATCATGCACTTGGACACCTAAGTGGATGAAGGTTTCAATTATTTCAGATAGTTCATCTTGTAATGAGCCCAATGGTGTTGATAGGTCGGGATATGCGTGTTCTGTGGTCATGATCGGAGGATGGCACTTTGTCAAGAATAGTGTTTCTTTTAAAAGGATAATCTTGTTTTTATATTCCTTCGTACAAGCTTTAGCAGATTATAAGGATAAAACCTGGTTGATCAAGTAGTGAATAAAAGTAATGTAAACAATTGACAATAGTTAGTTGCCAATGTCTATTTTCAGATAAAGTAAGTGAACATCTGGAGCGTAGAGATTTGTTTTTTTGGATTTTGACAGAAGATACTTATTTGAGACGACGACGCGTCGTTTCTCTGTGGCTTTTTCTAGAGGCACGTGACTTTGCAAACAACCAAAGATGATAAATTTTGGTAAGATTGGTACACGCATTTTATTCTTCCTTGTCAACTCAGGAAAAGACCTTTCACTGTTGGAGTTTAATTAATAATCATAATTTTTTATTTGATTTATCTTTTTCTTTGTCCGTTCGTATAAATATAAAATTTATTCCTCACGTGTTGGTACTTTAGAACATATCAAAGCAGTAAGGTAAAGTTGTTAAGCGACTATTTTATTCACCCAGATCACAACATGCCAAGTTCAGTTAGTGCTCAAACAGACATCGAAATCACCGAATTTCAATTAAACCATTTAAACAAGGCTTTGGCCAAGTTAACACCTCAAGAGGTTTTAAACTGGTCATTAATAACGTTCCCTAATTTATTCCAAACAACTGCATTTGGGTTAACAGGGTTGTGTATATTGGATATGCTAGATAAACTAAAAAGCAAGCATGATCCAATCGATTTAGTTTTCATAGATACACTATACCATTTCCCACAAACATTAGACTTGATTGAAAAAGTGAAATCAAAGTACGATCAATTCAATTTACATATTTATAAACCTCAAGATCCAAAAACTGGTAAAGATTTCGAATCTGAAATTGATTTCCAAAACTTGTATGGTGATGAATTATGGCTCAAAGATGAACTAAAATATGACTATTTGGTTAAAGTTGAACCATTGCAAAGAGCACACAGAAACTTGAATATAAAAGCGGTTTTCACTGGCCGTAGAAGATCACAAGGTGGGTTAAGATCCGATTTGCCAATAATAGAAATTGACAAATCATTGAACGTTATTAAAATATCTCCATTGGCTTCTTGGGATTTCAACGATGTTTATTCTTATATTAAAGAAAATGATGTTCCTTATAATGAACTATTGGATTTAGGTTATAAGTCTATCGGTGACTGGCATTCAACCGAACCAATCAAAGAAGGAGAGGATGAGAGAAGTGGGAGATGGAAGGGTAAACTTAAGACCGAGTGTGGGATCCATACCACTTCTAAATATGCTGAATATTTGAACAGTCAGAAACCAAACAACTAAATGCAAGTACAGATTTTATTCAAGACTGTTTGGCTGTCGTCAAAGGTGAAAGTGTTGATTGTGCACAACGCTAGGTTTGGATTTAAGTTTATTCAGTGTTTATCGTTTCAACATGATTTAACATTGAATCGATTTTACAATTGTGGGTTTGTATATAGATTATGTAACTAGTTTTTGGGGTATGTATAAATATATATATATACATATACATATATATAACGAAGATTAAGGGAATAACATGGATCATATCAACTTTCCGCTAAATTCTTATAAATTAAGAAGCAAGGTTCAAATAGGGATCCGGATCGTGATTGCTGAATACAAACCCAAACCCAAACCCAAACTCAAGTCATTGCCCCACCCTACCCCCCTGTTTGTTGCCCTGTTTGTTGCGATTTGTATCCCAAAACTAAAAATAGGTGGCGCTGACAGCACGCACAAGTCTTGTGTGTGCGCCTCCGGCCAGAGTGTGTGGATTATGGAGCCCGTTTTTTTCTCTACCACACAACGCACGGTCACTTGGTGAGACCCCTTCCCCCTATTCTCTTCCCATTTTTTCCCCAAAGGAAACGCGAGAATTCAGAGTCAGTGTGATCCGCTGTTGTTACAGAACAACGGCTATATCTGCCAACTATATTGTTTCCCCTGTTAACTGTCTTGTTTCTTTGTCTCTCTTATCTCTTGAGCACTTGTTTAAAATCATCTTCTTTACATTGAACTAGCTTATCTTTTTGCCTTAATCTAGTTATTCCAATACATCGTTGAGTATATATATTCAAACATTTATCACATAAACAATCAAAAAGTAGGTTCACTTCTCTTTTTTATAAAACTTCAAAGCAAGATGTACGAATCATATGTGATATACTGATCTCTAATCAGCTTAACAGGTTCATTTTAAGCAAACAACCCGCCATTAATTTTATCATCAATCCTAGAAGTCTTCTATCATTAATCATTTAATATATCATATTAAGTCCTATTACAGTCCAAGTGTCTATCAAATGCAACGGCATCATAGACCACATTATCCGTGCCCACATACCATACATCAGGTCTTCTTCTCTTCCCTCCCTCTACAAGCAACAACACACAACATCCCACAGGCTGTGAGAAACGAACACAAAATTAGTGTGCGCGCGCGTTATACAGATTACGTAACTCAATTACTTGATATTTTTGTTGTAATGAGTTGGAATTTTTTTTTTGTTTTTCTCCTCTGCACAGACAATTATCAAATTCTAGATACGAAATCGAAATCCAGTCTGAACTGTATTCCGGAATCAAATTCAATATAATAACAGATTTTCTTTTGTCTTGCTTAAATTTACATTATCGTTTTTATTCCATTTTTTAATCTGATTTACTAACTATAAATTATATTTAAATTATCATTATTATTATAATCATTATTATAGAATGGCCGGTTTAGCAGAAATTAGAAAGAAGTTAGTTATCGTCGGTGATGGTGCTTGTGGTAAGACCTGTTTATTGATTGTCTTCTCAAAGGGTGCTTTCCCTGAAGTTTACGTTCCAACTGTTTTTGAAAATTATGTTGCTGATGTTGAAGTTGATGGTAGAAGAGTTGAATTAGCCTTATGGGATACTGCTGGTCAAGAAGATTACGATAGATTGAGACCATTATCCTACCCAGATTCTAACGTTATCTTGATCTGTTTCTCCGTTGATTCACCAGATACTTTAGATAACGTTCAAGAAAAATGGATCTCTGAAGTTATACATTTCTGTCAAGGTGTTCCAATCATTTTAGTTGGTTGTAAGATTGATTTAAGAAACGACCCAAGAACCAACGAAAAATTATCACAATTAGGTCAACAACCAGTCTCTACTGCTGAAGGTCAAGCTGTTGCTGAAAAGATTAAGGCTTTAACTTACTTAGAATGTTCAGCTAAATTAAACCAAGGTGTCAGAGAAGTTTTTGAAACTGCCACTAGAGCTGCTTTGGAAACCAAGGAAAAGAGAGAAAGAAAGAAGAAGTGTGTTGTCTTATAATTTATTTTACTCCAGTATTTTTATTATTCATAGTTAATTAATTCAAGTTTTAGAAAAGGACATCACATAATGATTGTTTCTTTTTTTGAAAGAAGTAGGTGGTGATGTATATTCTGATGCATGAGACGTTTACTGGGGTTTAGATATTAATTCTAAAAGATTATCACCCGTGCATTTGTTTAATGGATATTTCATATAGTTTGGCTGTATAATCTTTTTCTTTTGTTATCTTTTTTTATTACTAGTACTTTAATTTATAAGGGTGTTTTTATTTGTTTTGGAATGGTTTTTATTTTTTTTTTTATTATTATTATTCTTATTCTCTCTTTGTTTTCTTTTATAATTTCCATAAAAATGAAGTTATTAAATATACTAATTATTTGTCATAGCATCGTAATAATCTGTGTTGTGTTTTATAAAGTAGTAGTGGTTGATGTTGTGGTAATTTTGCATCCAAACAGTACAGTACACCACACATACACAATTTTTTACCATTACTTTTACAGTAGTGATTTGTAGGAGTATGTAGGACTGAAGGTGTTCTCATGTTATACATATGGCTGTTTTACTTTTTTGGCCAAGTGGAACATGTTAATAGTAACTAAAGTCTGTTTCAAGGCTGTGTATAGAAAACCAAGTCCGGAAATCAAAATAAAATAAAAATTTTAGTTAATAATTTAAAGATCTATTTTGTATACTTTGAATCTTTAAATACCCGGTAAAGAACCGTTTATAAACCTATAAACATACAAGAGCTTTTTAATTCATTTGAAAAAGCGATATTAAGAACGATTGAAAATGGGTAAAAAATCAAAAGCATCAAAGTCAGTGATGAAGGCAATGTCATCCGACGTTGCTCCAATTTTGGAACTAAAATTTGGATTGGATCCATTATTTACTGTTTCAGCGCATCCATCACAAAACTTATTTGTTACTGGATCAGCAACAGGTCAAGCAAAATTGATAAAATACAATGCTGAGAGTTTGGAAGCTAAAGTTTCCGGTTACAAAACTGATAAAAAAAAAGTGTGGACAAGTATTAATGTTAAAGAGAAGAGTATTGAGCAATTGAATACCAGTGGTCTAAACAATGAAATTGAAGAAAAAGAAGAAGAAGATGATGATGATGATGGGTTTGTTACTCTTGGTTGGAAAACGAAGAGACATAAAGGAAGTGTCAGATGTATGAAATTTGACACTACTGGTGAACATATCTATTCCGCTGGTTTAGACAAATGCATCAAGAAAGCCAATTCAGAAACTGGCCAAGTTGTGGCAAAGATTGAAACCAACTTGAAATCAAATATAGCCAATTTATTAACTGTTCCAAATAAAAACTTTTTGATGGTGGGGACTGAAGGTGGTAGTGTTTACTGTTACGATACTAGGGATTTAAAAGAAATTTACAAGATTCCTAAAATTCATGAAGATTCAATCAATTCGATAAATCACTATGCTCCTAAATCAGATTACCAGTTCATAACTACTGGTTCAACTACATTAGCACATTTTGATATTCGTAAAGGTAAAGTGATGAACCAAAGTGAAGATCAAGAGGATGAAATATTGTGTTCCACGTGGTTAGATCCAACAAATCCAAGTACGATGTTATGTGGTATTGGTGAAGGTATTGTTACTTTATGGAAACCAGAAATGAACAAGTTTAGCGATCAAATTTCAAGAGTTAGATTAGGTAGAGACTCTATAGAGTCCATTTGTTCAGCATTGGATTCTGATGGTAATTATGTGTGGGGTGGTTCCAGTGAAGGTGTTATTAGTAAGATTGATGTGAGATCTGGAAAAGTTTTTGAAACTAGGTTCCATAGTTCTACTGATGAAGTTGCAAACTTGGATTTGGATTATGATTATAGATTGATTAGTGCAGGAATGGATAAGATGAAGATCTGGTCAAAAGATGACGACAGTGATAATGATGATGATGACAGTGAGTTTGATAAAAATAGTTCAGACGAAAGCGATTATGTTGACTCTGATGATGAAAAGATGGGGGCTGTTAAAAATGATAACAGTGATGATGATCGTGGTGATGATGACGAAGACGAAGAAGAAGAATGGACTGGTATTTTTGACTCTGATGATGAAAAAAATGTGGGTGACTTGTCAGGTGATAACAATGAAGATGATTGGGAAGATATGATTTCTTCGGAACATGAATTTTCAAGTGAAATGTCTGAACAAGAAGAAGAAGAAGAAGAAGAAGAAGAAGTTGATGAAGATAGTGATGCTGAACTTTACAAAGATTTGAGACTCAAATCTAGAGAAACTATGAAAAGAAGATTTGCATCAATGGTGAATCAAACAGTGACTGATGGTAACAAAGACTTTCAATCCAAAAAGCAGAAACAAGATATAGAATCAGACAACGATGAAGACTTGAATGAAATCTCTGATTCAGACGATGACAACCAAGATGTTGGAACTGTTGAACAGCCCGAAGAAGAAGCAGAAAATGCTAAATCAAGTGAAGATCTTCAATTGAAAGATATAAGGGATAAACTTTTAGCACAATTAGATGATTCAGATGATTTGGATGGAGACGTTGAAGAATCTAAACCAAGAAAATTAACAAGAAAGGAAAAATTAAAGCTGAAGAAAAAAGATAAAAAGCCTAATGCTAAACAACTTAAAAATTTACAAACACACGAGCATGGTATTAGAAAGTTTGAAGGTCTATAAGTTTTGTTCATAATGTAGGTATACTATAATTTTTTTTTTTTGTTCTTTTGATTAATTCAAAACGGTAATAATTTGTGTTCATAATAAGTGTGTGTCTAAGCAAAGTCATTCTAACTCTGTTTGTGTAATCTTTGGTATTTCTCGTTTAGGAATGTCTATCAATTTGGTGTATGTATTAAGTAAGCGACACATATGTTGATTGCTATTATTATAGTCCTATGAATTAAAGTTTCACAGCCGCGCTTTTTGTTTTGGAGAGAGAGAGAGAGAGATAGAGCAAGGAATGCACTAGAACGCCCATAACGTCATTTCTTACAAAATGTGCTATTGTGAATTAAAAAAGATAACAAGGCAAAGAAATCTATGAGATCTTTGAACAGCTACAAAGAGGGTTAATCTAATAATAATAATAAGAAAAAACATTTCAAATCTGTTTCTTCCTCTCTTTTTTTGTTTAAGTTGGGGGGGAATACATCTAGAATAAGCAAAAAAAAAAACCCCCACGGAAAAACTAAATTCTCCAGCGCGTTAAAAGGTGCATAAAATAAGAGAAATTTAAGCATTTAGTGTTTATTAAAGTCTTAAGTAATCTTGGCTTGCTTTATCTTTTCTTATACGATATTTTTTATTGAAAGAGATGTATTGAAAATTAGTAAATGGTGAGATTAAATAGACAAAATTTGTTGGTTTTTGAAATTGAATACACTTCTGATATTTCGTTTGCAAGTCTAAATGTGTTCAGCCATATGTATATTTTATATATTGAGTATTAATTATATGGGATGTAACGTAATGTCATGTTGCATATATAAATAAACGCGAGAGAGAAACAGAGGTGGAGGTGGAGATGGAGTTAAAGAATACCAAGACACACACTTTTTTTTATTTTGGGGCTCCTTTTTTTCGCTTTTCTGGGCCTTTTGACAAAAAGTCCATTAGAATTTATCGAAAATTCCATCTATCCGGTTATATGATATCAGATCTTTTTACACAAAATGAGGAGTCATTATTGGGTCATCATGTGATTAATATGATATTTTTTGAACTCCTTGAACTTGCTTAAGGATCAATCAAAACTGCAAACTTGGCAAAAATATTGAACTCCGGTGATTCAGATTCAATTTCTGAACTGCTTCTTTTGTTGTTTTTTTCTTACTTTTATTTTACCACTACTGATTATTGAATAGATAGATAGATGGTGTTTTTTGCTTCCTTTAAATTTTTTTATTTTGCCACAATTGTATTATGTCATAGGTGTGTAACCTCCTCTTTGTGTTCCAGCCATTCATTCCTCTATAAATCTATCTTGATCACTTCTTTAAAGTATTCATTCATTCATACCCTAATCGGTCCCGACAACTCTCTCACTTGCTCCCACCCACCGACTGTACACCCCCCCCCCCGGAATATTAACATAAACAGGGGGAAGGGGGCGGGCAGGCAAGTGCAAATGCAGATTCATGTGCGAATGAATGCCCGGTTGTGTGATGTCTCTTTGTTTAACTATTGCTTTTTCAACCATGAACGCCGCGCGCGCTTGTTCGGGAGTATTACTATTATAAGGTAAACGCACACAACCGGGTATAACGTCATAAGAACGTAACACAGAAATCCAACTTTTTAATATGCATATAATGGAATCCCTTATTAATTTGCTTTTTATGCATCTTTTATGATATTTGAATTATGAGCCCCCCTTTTAAGGCAGTCAATAGTTCTTAGAGAATAATAATCCGTACGTATTACAAGAATATCTCTCTTTTTGAAATTTGAAACTTTTGTTGATAATAAAAATATTTTTTGATTTTTGAAGGAAAAGAAAGGAATTTAGTATAAAAGTGACTGTGTTTCCGTTTTTTCTAAGGCAGCTGCTAACAGATAAGATCCAATTCAAACTTTATTTTCCATTCATCATTCAATTCATAGATAATTATACTCAATCATTATATATAATAATATCAAAATGAGTTTAAGAAGTAATTCCTCTTCATCAGATATTTCAAATACTCCACTAGAATCCAAGGTGTGGAGTATCAAGAGTTCCCACTGTACATTTGGTTTATCAGGAAAAAAGTTAAGAAGAGCAGTCACGATATGTGCTGTTTTATGTTTCTCATTATTTGGTTACGATCAAGGTTTAATGTCAGGTATTATCACAGCTGAACAATTCGTGGAAACTTTCCCTGCAGTTGGTGGTGATTCTCATCATGCTACCGTTGTTCAAGGTGCGGTTACCAGTTGTTATGAACTTGGTTGTTTCTTTGGTGCTTTGTTCGTTATGTGGAAAGGTGAAAGATTTGGTAGAAGACCTTTGGTCATTGCTGGTGGTATCATTATGATTGTTGGTGCCATTATCTCTACTCTCCCATTTAAAAATAAGTGGCCATTAGGTCATTTTGTCATTGGTAGAGTCACCTCAGGTTTAGGTAACGGTGCTACAACTGCTTTAATCCCAGTTTGGCAATCAGAAATGTCAAAGCCTGAAAATAGAGGTAGATTAGTCAATTTGGAAGGTTCTGTTATCGCTGTTGGTACTTTTGTTGCTTACTGGATCAACTTTGGTTTATCCTACTCTAGAGGTTCAATCGCATGGAGATTACCAGTTGCTTTACAAATTGTTTTCGCTGTTTTGGCAGTTGTTGGTATGATTGGTTTACCAGAATCCCCAAGATGGTTAATCTCTAAAGGTAGAATGAGCGAAGCTAGATATGTTTTAGGTCAATTGGATGGTTTACCAGCTGATGATGATCAAGTTGTTGCTGAAGCTACCCTTATCTCAGATGCCGTTGACAGATTCGATAAATCCCAACTTGGTTTCAAAGAAATGATCTCTGGTGGTAAGAACCAATATTTCAGAAGAATGATTTTAGGTGCATCATCTCAATTTTTCCAACAATTTGGTGGTTGTAACGCTTCCATTTACTACTCCACTGTTTTAATGGAAACATCTATTGGTTTATCAAGAAGATTGTCTTTGGTTTTAGGTGGTGTCTTTGCTACCGTTTATGCTTTATCCACTATTCCATCATTCTTCTTAGTTGATACTTTAGGTAGAAGAAGATTATTCTTACTTGGTTCTTTTGGTCAAGGTTGCTCATTCTTAATCACTTTTGGTTGTTTAGTCCATGAAACTCAGAATAACTCTAAAGGTGCTGTTGTTGGTTTGTTCATGTTTATCACTTTCTTTGGTATGTCATTATTGAGTTTACCATGGATTTACCCACCTGAAATCAATGCTTTAAGAACAAGAACCGTTGCCACATCTGTCTCAACTTGTACAAACTGGATTTGTAACTTTGCCGTTGTTATGTTTACTCCTATTTTCATTAACTATTCAGGATGGGGTTGTTACTTGTTCTTTGCAGTTATGAACTTCATCTACGTTCCAATCATTTATTTCTTCTACCCAGAAACCGCTGGTAGATCATTAGAAGAAATTGATATCATTTTCGCCAAATCACACACCGAAGGTACCCCTGCATATTTAGTTGCCAAACGTTTACCAAAATTATCTTTAAGTGAGGTTGAAGAAGAAGGTAACAGATTAGGATTATACGATGATGATAAATTCAAAGGTGATTCAGAATTGAAGGAAGATATTTTAATGAAAAAGAATTCTTCTGAAGAAAGCGTTCCTCAAGGTGATGCTGCAGTTTAATTACCAATTTTATCCCCTCATCCCAGTATATACTCTATACATATAGTTTAAATTTGTCTTTGTTTTTTTTTTTCTATTGATTGCTATGTCTCATTTTTTTTTTGGTTTATGTTTCACCATCTTTTTTTTAATATAATGTTTTGAAAATAATAATAAAAAAAAATAAGTAAAATAAAACAAATTCAAAGTAAAAAAATAAAGAAAGTTATGCATGTTGCTACAATACTAAAGTAGGAAAATAAGCGGGCGCTGAAATGAACAACCATGTTAGTTAGTTACTACTTCCTGTTAAACAGTGATAAGAAAACATGCAAATCTATTAATTAATTAAAATGGTTCAAAACATTAGTGCATATATATATATATAGATATAGATTAACTTAATATCTAAAGGTGTAAAACATCTCGGGTAAACTAGCTAATACCTTACATATCTGCTTTTGGTTGCCCTAACTCATAGTAGAGTTGTCTACAATCGCAAGCCATTTTTCTAACAATTCTTTTATCGTCATCCAACACATTAACCAATCCGTTAATAATTGGCATTCTGTATGGAGTTAATAAATGAAGGTCAAATTGAACTAATGACATGAGACATTCAAGTGATTTACATTCAACTTCCTCGTTTCTGTTGGTGTTTAATAACTTGATCAAACTTGGAATTATTGTTGATAATTGTCTAACAACCAACTCTGGAGTTTCACTAACTGCAATTCTTAGGATGGCTAATGATGATGACACAATCAAATTGGATTTTATTAAAGTCAATGACGTTAAAACTAGTGGTAAAATGGATTCCAAATGAGGCAAGATGATTTTTTGATCCACATATTTCAAAATTAAAGATAACGCAGTCAAGTAATTCTTGTTTTCTGGTAATTCTCTAAACTTTGTGATTAATTTTGGTAAAATAGAGTCAAAGAATTTTTGCTTATATAATAGTCTGACGTTAACGTTGAAAACAACAGGTTTACCCATTGCACCAATTTTCTTGAAAGAATCAAAGCATTCAGTATCAGAAATCAAAATTTCTAAAATTTTAGGAGTGATATTGGAAAATTCAGAATCTTCTAGTAATGAAGTCAAATATGATTGGAATTTATCAGTAAGTTTGTCATTCTTGATAATTAAAGACTTGGTAATCCAAGTGAGATTTTCCAGTACTTTAAATGCAGCAATCTTGGAGCTACTTTGACCTTCCAAGATGGCAGTGAATTCGTTATATTTGGCATCCAAGTAAGGATCACAATCGTTAGTAAACCATTTATTGACTAATAATGATAAAGTTTGTAATGTCGATTGTCTTTCAAAAATGTTGGATTCTTTATCTAATGCTATTAATAAAAGGTTGGATAATTCAGTTGCATTTATTGGAAGAGTTGTTGCCTTGTCAAATGAGGAGAAGATCTTGCTAAATAATATATGTAAGACAAAATCACTCTCTGCAATGTTAATCTCGGTAGATAAAGGTCTAGCTAACAACGAGCTTTCCAATTTCCCCTCGAAGAAAATATCAAATGTTTCATCTAGCACAGCTTGATGCAAAGAAAGATCACAATTGACCAATATTTTCTTCAAAATTCTACCGGAGTAATCTAACGAAACTTCATCTTTATATATAACAGATGATGGATCAAAACAGGTCTGTTCAAGAATGAGAGATAAGAATCTTGGTGAAAACTTCTTCAAGTAGTCATTAGTGGAGTCACCATCATTCAATTTGTTCAATATTTTGAACAAAGTTAACAAAACAGATCTGAAATAAGTTTTGGAGGCTTTGTTGTTAATCAAAGATTCCAACTTGTTCAATAATCTAATTAGTAAAGAATCAATTATCAATTTATTCTCACAAATTGATAAAAACATATCCAAAACCTTTTCCTTAGAATGACTCGTTTCAAGCCCTCTAACTTCTTCTGAAAGATCGTTATCCGGTAATAACATTAGTAATTTTGGAAGGGTGAATTCCAAAATAATGTTAGGATAATTTTTTGAGATTGAATTTAATGAAGCTAACGTTTGGTCAAACGTATTTGAGTTATCATCATTCAGTAGCACTTCGGTTAAAGTCTGCGTTATTAATTGACACTCTTGAACAGTTAAGAAAGATGTCAAGGAAAATAGCTTGGCAATCAATTTGATCGCAAGACATCTTAAAGAAACCTCTAACTGTGAGGTGGATAGCAACGATTGGTTTATCATCATTAAAATGTCATCTTTGTACTGTAGCATTGGATTTGTTTGTTCAACCTTCAATGAGTCTTCGTTGAATAACTTGTAATAGGAATCCAAAATGAATGAAACATTAACCATAAGTAACCTTTGAGATTTGATACTTAATGATCCTTCTGTAGATGAAGATAATATAACAGGTAAAATTTTAGGAATTAATAAATTGTAAACGTTCAAGTTGGATGAACAGATAGCAGATAAAATAATGACTGACTGTTTGGACTTTTTATCTTCTGGGCTCCTGCTAAACTTGGATAATTCATCGACAATAAGAATTAGATAATCTTGTATGTTGGCGTTTTGTTCGTCATTGGCCAATTTGCTACCTAATGATTGGAAAATTGTAAGAACTGCAGGGATAACTCTCTCGTCCTCGCTTTCTGCATTTTCATAGTACTTAAACAAAGAGGACATATCTTCAGCTGTGGCAATTTCGTTGTGTAAAATTTCAAACTTCAAAGAATTCCATAAACTAATCCAATACTCTTCCACTGTCTTAGTATCATATTTGACTATACATTGGTTGATTGTATGCAAGACATCTAGTTTGACATTTGGAGAAGGTGATGACAGTTTTTCTATCAGGTTTGGGAACGCATCTTTAGCATATAAAGAGTTTGCACTCAAGCAATCCCTCAAAGCTTGCTTTAATTGTTCCCCTGTAATTTTATAAGGATCGTTTTCTGGAGCCCTGAATGAAATTGGGAAGTAACAAAACACTGAGTCAAACAGATCTTCAGCAGAGTCATCTATTTTGAAATACGTGGATATCTTGGTGTTTAGTTCAAAAGAAACTAGTAAGTTTTTAGGGTCCTTTTCATTTCTTGAAAAATGTAGATATGATTTGATGATTAAGTTGTTACAATTTATTAAACAGTAGTCCAAATGATTTGATAAAGTTGATTCTAAAACTTGGAATCCAACTTGTCTGGTTGAAGCTAGTTGAGCTTTTGGAATGTATCCAGTATTAAGTGTTTCTAATACTTTCTTAATGGACTTTGGATCAAATTGATGCATTAAAATTAAAAAAGATAAGCCTCTCAAAGTCTCCTTTAGGCAGCTATCATCTTCTAACTTGGAAAGAAAAAAGTCCGTCAAGACATCTATATCCTGCAAGAAGAGCTTTTTCTTGTTGATATCTTGAAGCACAGAACTTAATAGTGAGAGTGATTTGCATCTGACTGTATTAGAATCCTCTGTTAAATAATCACCTAGTAGCTTTATAAAACTTAACAATGTGATTTGGTTAGTTTCAATGAAGTTGATTAATGACTTGGTCGAATTAGTGGCCTGCTCTGAGGCAGAGTCGGTTGCCACCATAAACTGGTTAATAAAACTCTTCACTTCTAATGACATGCTAGTTTATAATGTGCACTATTTATGTTTTCGTTTTGATTTAGCAGCGAACTAACTTCTTACCTAGATATAATACAGATGATTTTTTTCTTTCAGTCCTGTTCTCTATACATCTATACATCTGGCATATCCATTTTGAAAGTTCTAATTTCCATGTTGCCAATTGAGAATCTGAGAGAAAACTGCACAGTTTGGCAGAGTCCGTGTCTTTTTTTCCTAGTTGGGGGACTAAAAAACGGCTGTGGAAGTTTTAAATGTAGTTGACGCATCTGTAGATTACTAAAATGTTGCCATCGATTTTGTGGTGTGTAATCTCTTGACACCCATTTGATCGAAACTCTGTTTCCGAGTCAACCGTTTAAGTTTACATTATTAAAAATTATTCAACTGTTTTCCTTCTGTTACAAGCTATTAAAGTATTGAGTTACAAATCAAAACATCCGAACAAACATAAAATGCCAACAATTGACTCCTCATTCTTAACTAACCATACATGTCTCCATGTTGCCGACTTGGAAAAGTCTCTAAAATGGTACACTGAAAGTTTCCATATGAAATTAGTCAAGCAATTGGAAACATCCACCTATAAATCTTATTTTGTCGCCTTTGATTCCGAAGGTCACCCATATCAAGGAAAGCCATTGGCACAAAGAGATGGTGTTGTTGAACTAAGAGCTCTCAAAAACTCCACTGCTAAGATTTTTGATGGTAATTCAGAGCCATACAAAGGATTTGGTCACTTGTGTGTTGCCGTTTCTAACATTGTTGAAGCTCAAAAGGAGTTGCTTGCAAAAAATGTTGCTTTTAAGAAGAGATTAGAAGATGGTAGACAAAAGAATATTGCCTTTGTTTTAGACCCTGATGGATATTGGATTGAATTAATCGAAAACCAAATCGGTAAAGAAGAAGGTAGTGTTAATTATGCTTCGTATAGAATGAACCATTCTATGATCAGAGTTAAGGACCCTGTCAAGTCTTTAGAATTCTATAAGGGTGTCTTGGGTATGAAGCAATACTCCACCAGACATTTTCCTGATGCTAAATTCACATTATATTTCCTAGGTTATGAACATGATCCATCATACACTAAAAACTTGGAAACCTCTGTTTCACAAGCTGGAAGACAATCTATTATTGAGTTGACCCACAATTGGGGCTCTGAATCTGACGATACTAAATACTATGTTATGGGTACCGATGAAGGTGTTTTGGGTTTCAGTCATATTGCTATTTCATGTAAGGATGCTAAGAAGTTTGTCGATGAAGTTGGTAATAGTGTTGAATGGGTTGTTAAGTACAATGAAGACCCTGAATTGAAGGGAGTCGCTATTATGAATGATCCAGATGGATACAAAATTCAAGTCCAATCTTATGATTCATTGAACTAGTGAGTACTGTTTTCCATTCCGTACTCTATTAATTGATTACAGTGTTTTTAGTGATCATATTTCTTTGGCTTAAATTACTAACCTTATTCTACTACTGGAATACGAATTCTTATAAAGTGGTTCAAAGTTATAAATTTAGCCAAGACGGTATATTAAGTTAAGTAATTATTACTAATTGAACAATTTTTATGACCTTTTATTTATTTAGTGGGGACATAAAGTAGGAGAAAAACGCAACGTAACAATAAAGGCAAATATATTAGAATCTCATGTACAGTATCAAATTATGTAGAGGGTGTAAACTTCAAACTTATGGAATTGACACAGTGTCTTTCATCAGTAGGCGTTTTGAAACCTTCACCTTTGAAAATGTGACCCAAATGGCCTCCACAAGATTTACATAGCATTTCGATTCTAGTCATTCCATGGGAAGAATCTTCGATTGTGATAATTGAGTTCGGGATTGCTTCATAAAATGCAGGCCAACCACAACCAGAATCAAACTTAGTAGCTGATTTATAGATTGGTTTGTTACATCCAGCACAATTGTAAATACCAGCTTCGTCAAAATGGTTATACTCCCCGGTATTTGGTCGTTCTGTCGCTTTTTGTCTCAAGACAGCAAACTGTGCTGGGGATAAAGTTGCTCTCCATTCGGACTCTGATTTTTGAACTTTCAACTGGTTGGCATTATTTGAGGACATTCTCTGAAGATTCTTGGGAATTGTGGTGAAAGATCTCCTGATTGGTATCTTAGAAAACATAGATTTCACTAGCAGATGTTGAATCAATAGAGATTGTACCACGTATTGTGTGGTTTGTAAGCATAGAGGTTAGAAAGTGAAACTTCAGCTAAACCGCAATCAATGGATGGCAATCTCAAATATACCACACCCGCCACATTGACTTTATCTTTTTGGCTGACAGATAGGATGTGGCTGTATAAGGTTGTGCACTCGCCACAGACACACTACCGAAACTCAATCACTGAATCGATCGACTCTCTCTTTTCACATAAGATAGGTTTGTATATGTTACGTGTCTTGGTCTACTTTGTTTGACGTTATCTTTCTCTTATATCATACCTTGAATACAGTCATAATCATATAATAAAAAGCCCTAGATCTGTACTTAAAGCATTATGCATCCCAATGTACAGGAAATTATTGACGGTATGTCCTTTTCGTTTCAAAGATCTTTGATGACATTCTCCGAATACTAACATTTTACTTCAACCTGCGAGTTCCGAAACGTTTTATAATAGATAACCTTCGAGTTGCTATCGAACAGATAGTACACGATAAAGATTATATAAAGGAAAACCATAACGAACCATGGTCAACGATAGTTTGCAAAGTTAACAAACTAATCTCAACTGTTGTGGAAAAGGTATTTTTAGCCAATAAAAACTACATCTACAAGAACCCACTGGATGCAAATGAAGAATCGATACGTGACTTCATCAAACGATTGAATGAAAAACTAACCGATGATTTTGATACATCTCCTCCTTTTACTATTTATCACTTAATCAATACACTAACTCTTGCGACCCCAGGCTTTCAACTACCCCCATCTCCAACAAGTTCCCCTGAAATAAAGCACAAATTAACATCACAAAATTTCACAACTACAATAAGGAATATGATATCAAAAGAAGAGACCATAGTAGAATCTGTCAATAAATATTACCAAAAATTTTTTGAAGAATCATCTTTGGAAACTTCAAACTCCCGATCAAATGGCTCTAAAAAGGTGATCCAGAAGACTGTTAACGAAGCATATGCCATAAAATTCCTCAGGTCCTTGGAAAGAAGCATTTTTGTTCAATCTTCAATTGATGAAATAAACTTTGATTTGAAATCATATGGATCTGAAAACACAACATTGCCTAAATCCACAGACGAGTTTACGTTGGGAGACAATGCAAACGATGGTTTCGGT
This sequence comes from Ogataea salicorniae, assembly GCA_030557545.1. Taxonomy (NCBI): domain Eukaryota; kingdom Fungi; phylum Ascomycota; class Pichiomycetes; order Pichiales; family Pichiaceae; genus Ogataea; species Ogataea salicorniae. Next base: position 44,735 of record JAKTPI010000104.1, read on the forward strand.
GCCAAGAACAACGGCTCAATGCATATGGTGAAGATTGACTGGATTGATGAAAGATCAGATAAGCCTAAAAAAGGACCAGATGAAACATCGGCTGAAGAAGAAGATCGTGAATTCCAACAAGAAGAACAACCAGGGTTGTCTTCGAAGCCACATGAAGAGGAGAATTACGAAATTGCTGACAGATCAGATGAAAACTTAATAAATAATGAATCACCAAAGAGATCAAGTATCAGCTATAATGATCACGAAAGAATCCTCAAGAGAACCAAAAGTATAAGTAATATCAAAGATGAAATAAAAGATGAAGGAATGAGAAGTATGGAAGAAATAAAGGAAAAGTTAGAACATGAAGGATCTGAAAAGGTGAACGATTTACCTGTTGGAGATCCAGAAAGTATACGTGGTTCTAGTACTCCTAATCCTATGGAAGATGAGGCTATTCCTGATGTCCCTGTCTCTAATGTATCAGCTGGGAATGAGGATGGTGAATGTAATATGAGTATTGATTAATTTTAAATGTATAATTATATAACTGGGTAGTTTTGTTAACGATTTGAAAAAGACTTATCTTATTTATAGAAACAAAAAAAAAACAGAGTAACTTTCTGTCTCTAGGTTGAGAAATATCTAGACCTGCTGGAGTTGAAGTTTAATAAGGGAAAAATGTATAAACTTATAGTTCAAAAAAGAAATATCTGCCAAGAATTATCTGACAATCGACAATCGTCGGTCCGGGTGAGGATTGAACTCACGATCTTCCGATTAACAGTCGGATGCCTTAGCCAGCTTGGCCACCAGACCTGGAACCGTGTGTGTAAGGATTCAGCCCCTCGTTTCGGCGCCCTCTTTATTTGAAACCTTAAGGCCCGGTTCTATCATTAGTAATCTCATTTGAGATAATTTGTCATCATTGGAACTTAAGAGATCCAGCTCCGTTATTGAATATCCCTTTTTGGAGTTGTCGACAACTTCGTCGACACTCTGTTCTTTATTATATAAATACCTATGTATTTTCCTCTACTGTTTAGTTTTATCTTCTATTGATTAAGATAGGGGATCATCAAATAAAATATCAACTTTTATTTAAAACTACTTAAATATTTAAGAAAGTATTTGAAATCAAAATTGATATCATGTTCGATAATCTTCTATCTTCATCGATAGAATAAGTAACTAAATATATCGGGGATTTGGAAATCATTTATAGCCATTTCTAGTATCCCTACCTCTTTATGGTATGAGTAGCACGGCTATCATACAAGGTAGTTCAGTCGTGGATACCTCCTCGGGCTTATTGAAATAGTATTAGCTACATACTAAGTAGTTCAATTTAT
>JAKTPI010000105.1:0-45262 GCA_030557545.1 Ogataea salicorniae
AGTATTTACATAGAGTACCGTCATAAGGTGGAGTAGCAGCAAATGCCATTTCGGGACACAAGTTGTAGTCACCACTCTTGTATTCGTATGAATGTCTTGATGGGATACCTGGTTCACAGGCGACGTTATCACCAACTTTCAAAGTGGTGACTTTGGAACCAACTTCAACAATGACACCAGAAGATTCGTGACCTAGAACCATTGGAGAAGAGACAACAAAAGAACCACAGTTACCATGTTCGTAATAGTGAACATCAGAACCACATAAACCTGTCTTCTTGATGGCGATCTTGACATAGTAAGGGTCTTTGATTTCTGGAACTGGTCTATTTTCGAATTCGATAGTTCCAACTTTTTGTAAAACTGCAGAAGGGTTATTATCAGACATTATGAAATATTAGTTATTTATTTGATCAATGAATTGAACAAGTTAAAATCAAAACATAAATGAATGAAAGAATAAAAAAGAAGAAGAAGAAAGACAAACTTAAAAAGCTATATTTATACTGGTGGAGGTTTATTACTAAACCTCCACGTAACAAACCTCCACCAATGATAAACTCCAGCCGTATTCCAAAATTAAGAAAATAATAAGACAGGTTGTATATGTGTGCGTAATTTGTTACAGCGTGGGGAGATGCGGGGGGGGAGAGATGTATGGGATTGAGGAAACACTTCCCGATTCGTCATTCTAGCAGAACATGGAATTCCTTGGTATGATAATATTTTGATCAGGACATGCTCATGCTGTATGTATATATATCCACAACAACACGGTTAATTACTTTTATTGGCACTTCAACCATATATTGTTTTTTTGGTGTTGTATGACTCCCTCTATGTTGAAGTGTTAATTTTAGTTAAAGTTTTATAGGTTGTGTTTGTTAGTGACTTGAATTTATTTGGGTAAACGCCATTTTGTCCTGGTGATAAGTGAAATATCCCAAGTTGGACAGACGCACACACACACCACACTAAAATCGTTTGAAACCGTTTGATAAGTGAAAAACTGTGTGGAATTCCATTTTTTTGTGTTGTAAAGACGGATAGACTTACCACAAACGTCAATCGACGCAAGAAATCTTCTGAAAAAAATAGCTGTGAAACTTCTATATCAAAACTATCTGCCAAAATACGCTATTTATTTATCTCGAAAATAAAATTAAAATAAAATCTAAGCTAGAAAAAAAAAAGGGGGGGGGGAAGGGGGGTATGATGAATCTTTTTAGAAGAAAAAGGACATGTTATATATGTATATAACAAAAGAATATGTTTGAGAAATAACAGGAAAAAAAAAACACCCCATGTACATACATACATACATACATACATACATACAGGGCTGTATAATTACACTGCACAAAATTTTCCACTATTTAGCATCTTTGTAGTGGACACCTCTGAAGAAGTCCATACAATTGGTGAAAACAACCAATAGAATACCACCACCTGGACCTAATCTTAAAACCTTTGGTAGGAAACCTTTATACAAAGCAGCGAAACCTTCTTCTTTTAGGATGATTCCTAATGAAGGGATGGTCCAATTGTACTTTCTAACGACACCTTCAACCACTGGAGTGTTTTGAATTCTTGATTTAACGACATCGAATGGGGTGTTAATCATAGTACCAACGGTACCACCAATAGCACCAGAGACTAAATCATTCATTGTCTTTTCAGTGGAAGTCTTGGCCTTTGGTAATAAAGATCTAACTTGGAAGATAATACCGAAATAACCAGCATTCCATGAAATGTGTCTCCATAAAGTAGCTTCTAAACCGTTATAAAGGGCCATTGGACCTTCTTTCTTGATGATATCTTTGACAACTTCACCCATACCTGAGTATTTAGAAGTTTTATCTTGTAATCTAATTTTAACCAATTCGAATGGAACAACAACGAATGATTCAGTGGCACCAGCAGTGGCACCAGTTAAAATAGCCAATGGTTGAGTCATCTTATCAACACCAAATGCTCTTCTGTAAATTTTACCCCATTCGTCGTTAGCAGCAAACTTGGTGGCTCTCTTTGGAGCTTCCATCAATATTGGAGCAGAGATACCTTTGTATAAACGGGCTGGACCTTCAGTTTTAACAATCTTAGTTAAACAATCCAAGATACCGGAATATTCTGCTTGAGCACCGGAACCAACTTGTAATTGAATACGAGTTTTAACGACATCCAAAGGGTACATGACTAGAATTTCAGACACACCAGCAATGGCACCAGCGGCAAATTGATAAACGAATGGTAATGCTAGATTTTCAATTGATTATAATGTTAGTTAGTAACTTGGGGTATTTTGTGATCATTTTGGAGGTATATTTATATAATTGGCATATACTTACGTCTATCGTCGGACATTTTTTTCAATTTTTATTTGTTTTGTTTATATTAATGAAGATTAAAAACAGCTAATACTATTGAATAAAAACCGGTAAAAAAATAATTGGGGTATATATTTCTATCAACTGGATCAAAGAGTTGTACAATAAAAAATGGAGTTAACAGATTGATTGAATTGGAAAGGTGACTTGTGGACTAGGATAGGATTTGGGGAACAACAGCCTGCTCTCTCTCTATCAAAAGACAATACTTTTTGGATTGACAAAATTTAATCGTTACAATCGTTTTTTTTTCTTTGTTTGATTATTTTTGTTTCGCTTTTGATTTGTACCGGTGACGGAGGAAAAACTTGTCCCTTTTAAAATGGAATCGATGCGATATTAAAATACTATATTAGAAAAGTATGTATTGGAGTACAACTGAGTTGAAAAAGAGGTACTTTGGGTGTAAGAGTGGTGTGTAATATAAATTATTAGTTATATAAGTATGTATATATTAAAAGACGAGTTTCAATAAGGAGATAGATAAGTTTGTAGAATAGGCGGTATGAGAGGTATTTAAACAGGCGGTAATCTAATCTGGAATTATCGAAACCCCACATTCCATAAATCAAATCTAAATGATTTGCTCGATATCAAAGTGATTTAATTGTATATCTTATAATAGATTATAAGGTTAATTTTACGTGTAAAGTTATCAATTAATCTCTTATTAGTAATAGTAATATTACTAATAAAGAGATAGGCTATTGGGGGGGGGGGTTCATCTAAACAATAAAACAAAGGAAAATAGACCTAATATAAATATTAAATACCGTCGATCGACGACGGTATTTGATATTCAGAAAATCTGCCATTTTACAATTCTGTGTCAAATATTCGCATGTCGGGAAATTTGATACTTTTTTGCTTCTTTTTCAAACTAATACATTGAATTAGCGAATCAATTTATAGATTATGAATGACTAAAAGAAAAACTTCTGACAGACTCTTTGGGTTTACTCTTGTTATAATCAGATTAAATTCATTTTCTTTTCTTCTCCTCTATTATTTCTCTTTTATCTTAATATTGTTCTATTCATATATTAAATACCAATCACTATATCAAGTTAATCCACGCACATACACATATATACAAAAGATGTACTGTAGACAATTAATCAGATCAACTTCTCAACTAGCAAGAAGCGCCACAAGATTTCCTCAAAGGGTTTTTGTTCCAACAACAACATCAGCTACACACCAACAACAACAATTCAAAAGATTCTACCATCCTAAAGTTATTGACCATTACCAAAACCCAAGAAATGTTGGTACTATGGATAAATCACAATTAAACGTTGGTACTGGTTTAGTTGGTGCCCCAGCTTGTGGTGATGTCATGAGATTACAAATCCAAGTTAACGATGAAACCGGAGTTATAGAAAATGTCAAATTCAAGACTTTTGGTTGTGGTTCAGCAATTGCCAGTTCTTCATTTGCCACTGAGTTAGTTAAAGGTATGACTCTGGATGAAGCTGCAAACATTAAAAACACCATGATTGCTAAAGAATTAAGTTTACCTCCTGTTAAATTGCATTGCTCTATGTTGGCTGAAGATGCCATCAAGAGTGCTATTAAAGATTACAAGAGTAAAAGAGCTTCAAAGAAACCAACTTTAGGTCCAGATGCTGCCACTCTTGATTCAGCTGCTCCTACTATTTAAAGAAACCCACTGGTGTGCTTTTTTTTTTTTTGTTTAGTCTGGGTGTTTTCTACTTTCTATTTTTCTGTTGTTTTAATCTAGGAGTTTTCTTTTTCTTCATTGAATTTTCTTTTATAATGCTAAAACATTTACGTTTGTCTTATTAATAGCAGATACTGAATTATGCATTTAATGAGCTGAACATTTCGATCATAGTATGGGACTATGAACCAATTCTGTCTGTTTTTTTTTCCAATATATATATATATATCTATAGTTTATTCCAATTTTCTGTGTTTTTTTCAAATTATTTAGTTACCTTCTTTTTTTTGGTTCTATTTTTTTCTTTTTTTGAATGTTTTTTTCTTTTTATATGATTAATATCACGTTAGTGTTTAATATGAAAAAAATGTGGGGGATATCATGTACAAGTAGTTGGATTATTTAAATAAAAAATTAACCTATATATGTATATATGTGTACAAAATATACTTGACAAGTACATAAATTATTATTAATAATCATATACAAAAAAGTGGAAGAAACTAAATCTAAAATAATCTATTTTTCTAATTTTTGTTCAGCTAAACTTAACATACCAACACCATCAACGTAATCATCCCATAATTCATTACATTCCAATTTTTCAACGCCATCATCCCAATTGAAATTAGAACTTAACCAAGTACCGTAATCTTCAGTCAACCCTTCTTTACCACTTGTTGTTGATAAATAACTCCACAGAGACTTGTAACAACCACCTAATGCACAAGCATCGGATAAATCAATCTTGTAATTACCCGATAATGAACCCAAGATCTGGCAATATTTGTTAACGATTGATGAATTTTTGGAAGATCCACCAACATAGAAAATCTTGTTTGGTCTTGAAATTAATGCATGGTCAGTTTGAATGACACCATCGGATTGGATCTCTTTAGAATAAGAATGCAATTTGTTGAGTATTTCTTGTTCGTGTTTGGTGAAATCAGCTGTTTTAGAGTCAGTGGTGGAGGATTCTAACATTGGTCCAACACGTAGTCTACACGATAACGCTTGTGATTCAATGATTGAATTAACATCATCTTCAATTGTCCATCCTTCTTTTTCTTCTTCTTCTTCGACATTTCCCTGTTCGTTTAATGAACCGTTGGAGTATTGGAAACGATGCTCACATGGTTTAGCATTTGGAATGATTTCACCAATTGGGAAATAAATACCTAGCTCTGACTTACCGTTTAATGGCTTAGAAGTATCCAAGACCTTGTTAAATTCATCCCATGATTTCAAATCTGAAAGTTTCAACTTTTGGTTCAATTTATCTCTAATTTTTTCTCTTGCCAGTGCGCCATTACAGTAACATAGCATACCCATGTAATGATCTTTTAAAGTTGGATGTTTGAAAATATGATAATTTTCACTTGGTTTGTATTGATCAGTGACTAATAAAACTGTTGTTGAAGTACCCATTGAAATTAAAATATCGTTATTTGATAATGGTAATGCCAAAATAGTGGCCAAATTATCACCAGTGAATGAATAAACTTGACCTTGTGGATCAAACCCGTATTTGTCAACGAAATAAGAACCAATTTGACCAATTGATTGTGGGCCAATAGGTTCCAATTCACCCAATTTAGATTTTAAGTCATTGACACCTTCAGTGTATTTGGATTTATCTGTACAGTTATCAATAGTTGGATGAACACCAGCAGCAATGGCAACTAAATCATCATCAAATGTAGATTTTTGAATATCATATAAATTCATACCACAACCATCACTTTCTTCAATGTTGGTAAGCTTGTTACATAACAAGGAACTCAAGAAACTTGAAATTAATGATATTCTATATGTTTTGTGGTATAGTTCAGGATCAATTCTAGTTGCCAGTTTTCTGATTTGTGTACCAGTGAATCTATAATGAGCTCTTGAACCTGTTAAGAGACTCAATTCATGAGCACCACCAACAGCTTTTTCAAAAGCTTCGCATTCAGGTCCAGTTGAATGATCTTGCCAATTTGGAGAAGTTTGAAAAGTGAATGCATTTGGACATAACTGTTCAGCTAATAACTTGTCAGTGGTCAAGTTATCAAAGATATTAGTTGCTTCGTTAGACCAATAAACAGAACCGTGTTGTTGACAAGACCCTGATAAACCTTTGACATTACCAAATGGGAAATTGTCTTCTTTCATCTTGGTAAAACATAAATCCAAAGCCTCGATCCACATTTCAACAGGAGCAAAAATTTCACCAGTTTCCTCAATGGTTTTAACACCTTTCTCAAGACCGTACTTGGTTCCTAATTCGGAATCAAAATCAACACGGTAAGTTAAATGATGCTTCAAGTTTGAATAAGATGAAATGATTTTCAGTTGTTGGGTTGATAAATCAAAACCTAAGTATAAATCGTTAGTTTGGGACATTTTTTGTTTATTATAATTCAATTTCAATTTCTGTTGCTGCTGATAAAACTTCTTTTGATTTTAACCAAGTTATTGGGTTTTGCTTGTAAATTGAATAAGGAGGTAAGACAACTATTAAAGCGACAATAATAGTAGCAATGAAAATGTATAAAGTGATAATTAAATCTTGTAAAAAGAAACCAATCAATAAACTTAAGAGAGTACCGATTGATAAAATATAAGTATAGTAAACTTCTGATAATTTTTGACCTTTGAAATCAATGTTAGCTTCTAAATAAGGTTGGATAGATTCCATTATTTGAATATTTTAGGAAAGAATTTTAGGAAAAAAAACAAAGAAATTGATTGTTAAGAAAAACAAATGGGTTTATATATATATATATATATCGAATATTAAAATATAATGGGGTAAAAACAAGCAACTGATGTGGGTGGCAGAAGATCAATTGTATGGGGAATTTAATGAGCTGCAAGTGGACAGCCAAACAAACAAACAAACAAACTAAACATATGTACAAATATAATGTCTCGTGAAACAAAAGATGGAAATCAGTTTACGTGTAAAATTTAAAAAAACGAACACATTTTAACACACTTGCGGGTTGGTTTCCTTTTTGGGATATCATTATTTTTTGTGTTGTTTCGTTTTTCCTCTTTTTATAAGATAAGTCTGTTAGTTAGTATGCTGTCTCTTTATCCCTTATTTATGATTACCTGATCTATGTTTGTTTTTGTTTCTTAAAAATGGTGCAGAGTAAATCAGTTGTTGGAACTCAAAAAAAAAAAAAATAAACAATTATAACCTATTCTATAAACTCTATATGTTTTAGAAAATTTTGAAAATTCTGAACATTTGAACTTTTAATACAAAAAAGTTGGGAATTAGAAAATTCTCACTCAAGTACATTGAACCACTTCTTTTACCAATAATCTCTCAATTCCATTACATTTCAACCTCCATCACCATTTTTTGGTTCCTTCTTCACCATACCATCAGCCACTAATACTCTCTTGTATTCATATACCCTAAACCAGTATCAAAGGCAACCCCTCGCCCGCAACTTCCAATAACAGCCACCCACCCACCCACTATCAACAAACAAATAAATCTATCCTCGCACCTCCAAAATTTCGTTATCATCGAGAAATTATTTGATAGTTAGTAAGTAAGTAAGTAGTCCATAATCTTGATTCACTGACTAGCATGCTTCAATTTATTAAATGGCATAGATTCTTATCCTTTCAACGTTTTTTCTTCACTTTCTTATACCAAATAAACAAAATAATCGAATAATCAATTAATCAACAACAGAATGGGAGACTATACATTAACAATTTTAGGATGTGGTATCATGGGTACCGCTGTTTTATCCTCTATCCTCAAAGCTCCAGAAGAATTTGCTCCATCAAAGATTTACTGTTGTACCAGTCGTGAAGAATCAGCCATGAAATTAAAGGCAACCTACGGTGACAAGATTACAGTTTCATACGGCAACGAATCCAACACAAAGGCCGTCAAAGAATCAAAAGTTTTAGTCTTGGGTTGTAAACCATACTTATGCGAATCAGTCATGGCTAGTGTTTACAACGGCTTATCAGGCGATCAATTGATTATTTCTTTACTTGCCGGTTGGGATCTAAAGTCATTGACTGAATTCTCTCCATACATCTCAAGAGTCATGACTAACACTCCTGCTAAATACGGTTGTGGTACCGCCGTTATCTCATTCTCCGAACAATTATCTACTGAAATGCCAGAATACGAAGAATTAACCTTGAAATTAACAGAATCTATTGGCTTAGCTATGAAAATACCTGAAAAGAACATGGATACTGCAACTGCATTAGTTGGTTCAGGTCCAGCTTTCGTGTTTTTAATGATGGAATCGATGGTGGAAGGTGCCGTTAAGATGGGTATGCCATGGGACGTTGCTAGAAAATGTGCAGCTAAAGTGTTTGAAGGTTCTGCAAAGATGTTCCTTGAAACTGGTGAAAACCCGGCAGCTTTGAAATCTCAAGTTTGTACACCAGGTGGTTGCACCATTGCTGGTTTACTAACAATGGAAGACAAAGGTGTTAGAAGTGGTATCGCAAGAGCTATTGAAGAAGCTACCAACTCTGCTAAAGGCCAAAAATAATATATTAAATCAGTATAGATAAATAGATACATATATATATGTATATATAGGTGGGTATGTATGCACAATTTGAAAATTCTAATTACAATACTAAAGGAAAAAAAAAGATAAAAAATATGATAGAAACAACCCAATTATTTTTGGAACTCTTCCATGATTTTCTTGAATTCTTTTTCTTCTCTTTCTTTATCGATAACTTCATTAGTTTCATCATCCAACTCACCTCTTTCAAACTTTTGCTTTAATTCCTCTTGCTTCTCATTGAATTCTTTATTCTTTGTCTCCTTCTCTTCCTTCATTGAAGTGAAAATCAAAATTCCAAAACAAATCTCAGTGAAACACATAACGAATATCAATGAATTCGATAAATAGACATAACTGCCAAGATAACAATAGAACAAAACTATAAAGTATGCAAATAATCTAATTGGAACGACCAATTCAAAATAAGCAGTGTTGCCCTCTAATAATGGCAAGAGGTCGTTAAGAACAACGACCATAATTAAAAATGCAATAGTTCCATAAATTGGTGAGTTATCATTTACCATCAGGATCGGCAAGTTCATTGCTGTTGCTAACATCACTGTCCCATCATATTCCAGCACTTTTTTCGGGTTTGTTAATAATAGGTATGCCACGAATGTGAAAAACGCTAGTCTGGCGAAATTTAAAGTCTTTGATGAAAAGAAAACCATTTTTGCTTGTTGATTATGCTGTGCTTTAATGTTAGACCGTTGGTTGTTTGGAGTACAAGGGAAATGAAGTTGGTTGGTATTTGCCTCTTCGGATCAAATCATCTTTTTATGAACAAAACACGCGCCTCAGTGCAAAATATCAACGGAAGGCGCGTGTCCTCATGTTTTAAGTATCCTTCAATACCTCTCCCTTTCATTCTTTTATTTAATGATGATACTACAATTACAACAACATATTTACTCATATTACTTGCTTTGTGAATTTATTTAATTATTAAATATTTATAAAAAGAAGAATAACTTTCTAAACCAACTTTTATGTAATTCTTCATAAATGTCACTGTATTCCAAGAACCTCTCAAAACAGTTGTGATGTCTTTCGCAGTTCATGTAATTAATCAAGAAATCTCTATCTTCAACTTGATAATGGAAATTCTCCTCATTTGACAAATAATCTTTGGTTAATTTGGAATTCCAACCTAAAAGAGCCCCCTTCTGTCCATTGTTTGACTTTTGTTTGCTATCTTCTCCAATATCATCCAAAAATTCATATTCATCATCTTCGTCTTCATCCTTACTATTACAGAAATCTTTTGATAATGAATTGAAAGTTCTAATTGGGATGAATCCAATTCTGGATCTAATCCAAGATTGAGTATTGAACAAATATTCCAAACAATTTTTTTCTTCAACGTCGTTGTTATAGGAATTTGAATCGTATTCATCCGTACTTAATCTGAATTCATATTTCATTTCGTTCCCATCCTTAACCCATTTAACATGCATTTGCTTGTATAGGACTGGATCCCACAGTGTATCAAGTAGTAAATTCGACCAACTAGATTTTTTAATTAAGAATGAATTTAAATTGATACCATTACAATCTTGTGATAAGATTAAATCAATTGAATTTAAATCATTTGTTTCTTTCAAACTTGAACCAATTGTTAGATGACTCAATTCTTCATCAACAACTAAATTGTTTGGATTGAAATAATTTAAGTCTCTGTACACATTGTCCAAGTTTTTGAAAACAACTTCATCCAAGGACAGATCTGGTTCCAAGATTAAAGTATGAATATCAACGTACCAGAACCATTCTTCAATTCCATCATCAACAGAATCTTCCTCATTGAGAGATGTTTGTTTCATAACTTTTCTGATTGAATCAAATTTTTCCCAACCTTCTCTGAATTCATGTTGATATCTTTTCTGTTGTAATCCAAGTTTATCATTCATTGAGTTAAGAACGATTAATTCGTAATCGTGTAGTTCACTATAGTGCATCTTGTTCAAAATTGATAATTTTTCGATTAACCAAGATTCTTTTGACTTCTGCTGTTTAATACCGACATTTGTTGCTTTACCAACAATTATATATATTTTTCTGTTTCGTTTATTGAACCAATTTTGGAAAAAAGACGACGACTTCCTTTTCCTGTTAGAATTTAATGGTTTAATTTGATGCTCCTTTGTGTGTTGTTCATCATCGTGGCTGTTCATTGCAAAAATCCCAGGGTTGGCAGGAGATGGAGGGAAGCCAGGTGTATGCTTCATTAAATGATCTGAACGACCAAATCCAATATTTTCATGATTAGATGTCAATTTTGAGTTTATATAATCGTGATATTTGGATCCAACAGCGCTAGGACCAACACCACCACCTTCGAAAAAGTCTCTGTTTTTTCTTTTGATTGATCTATAACCATGTGATTGATTACCACTTGATGAACTGAATAAGTAGTTCAAGATGAGAATAGCTGTTATGATTGATGCGACAAGTTTAAGTATTACTGTCTTATCCTTGTTTTGTAATTTTAGTTTGAATTTTTTGAAATTGTTGATAAGTGTAACTGTTAAAGTTTCTTTCTTCTTGGATCTTTTCTTAAGTTTATCATTATCATCGTCCGTTATTATACCTGACATGGCGAACAATTGTATGACTTGTTGTATCAATCAAAACTACAGATCCGAAATATTTCCAGCTTGGGTTTGAATAAACAGTTTCTCTAAAAAAAAAGTCTCGGATTGATTTGAACCAATTACTACTTATATCAATCATCACAACCTAAACTATACAGAATCATTGAAATGAGTTTGATATTTGAATGTTTTGATGCCAAAAATTACCAGCCACAGTTACAGATTTAAGTCTTCAACTATCTACTAGCCACATTGATTGTCGTTACCCTGCAATAACGGGAAGAAATAGACATATAATTAATATAATTAATTGATTTAAGATCAACCCAACTTGTCCGAGTCTATATATATTAACAGGAAGGAGTGAAATCATTTACTTGTTATTTTGTATCCTATAAGTATAACCAGAACCTAATTTACAGTATAGATAGATATAACTTGCGAAGAGGTTTATGTGTTTTAGATTATTAGATCGGCATGATGTATAGTAGTAATAGATAGTAGTAGTTCCGTTATATATATATAAATATGCTGCCCTATCGTCACTGCCACCGCCTGCAAAATGAAAAACTATCTCCGTTGTAAAAATGTGTTTTAAACATATGATTTTAATTAAAGATAGTCTGTAGTTTGAAGGTTGTTCCCTTTTTATCTCTCTTGGTCTCTCTACAGAGAATTTTATATTACACTTGACTCCTCTTTAATTTTTATAACCACTTGTTCAAATATTACAATACCCAGCTAGACTGTACTACCATAAATTCCCACACTGCCTTTTTATCCAATCCCGTCTGTTCAACATTTCCTTTTTAAACCCCTGGATATCCATTTGAGCCTTTATACGTGTCTATCTCTTTATCCCCGTTATCTTGTTTCATCTCATTAAATCACAACGAGCAACAATGAGTTCAACAGAAGAAGCTCCAACTTTGTATCCAAACAAAGAAGAGTTTGCTAACCCTATTAAATATCTAAATTCAAAAGATATTATTAAGCTAGGTGAAGAATATGGCATATTGAAGATTAAACCTCCAAAAAACTGGAATCCTCCCTTTTCAATCAATGAAAAGGATTTCAAGTTCCATACAAGATTACAAAACTTAAATGAATTAAACTTAACCAATCGTTCAAGACAATTTTGGTTGAATGGTTTCAATAATTATTTAAGAATGAAGGGCAAGAAGCAAATCAAAAATGGCTTTATAAGTAACAACAACTCAAAACCAGTTCATTTGTATGATTTATATACCGAAAACAGCTATCATAAATGTATGGATTTATTTAAAGATGCACAGCTATTTTCAAATTTTATTGAATATTCTACTTATTTGAAAGAACATCTGAAGAAAAATAAAATAGAATTAGATAGTAACGTTGCTAACAAGCCATTCGATTTTGATAAATTTACCTCTGAAATTAATGAATCTTACCTAAAAAATAACAGCAATAGCAAATCAAACACTGGTTGTGAAGTCTGTAAATTGAAAGATGATCCAAGTAAGATTCTAATTTGTGATGATTGCAATCAATTATATCACATGAGATGTTTAAACCCTCCTTTGAAAACCATCCCGAAAAATGAATGGTTTTGTGATGAATGCTTAGAAGGCTCAAATGGTGATTATGGATTTGAAGAAGATTTCGATTCGATTTTCACTTTAAATGAATTTAGAAAAGACTGTGAAACATTCAAAACTAATTATTGCAATGCTCATTTTAATGGTAACATGGATCCATCAGTGAATACCTTAGAAAAAGAATTTTGGAGAATAGTTGAACAAGATGAAAGTAAATCTAGTGGAGTTGAAAATGATTTGGATCTGGAAGTCAGATACGGTGCTGATATACATAATGAACAACTCGATGAAATTTCAGGTTTCCCAATGACAACTAATCCAAGGATAGATAAAGATGAATGTAAAGATTATGTAAATCATCCATTCAATCTAACGAATTTACCATTTGCTGAGGGTTCTTTATTGAACTATATTAAGGATGAAAATAGAGAACAGATATCGGGGATGACTGTTCCTTGGTTATACGTGGGATCAATGTTTTCAACTTTTTGTTGGCACAAAGAGGATCATTATACGATGAGTGCAAACTACTGCCATTTAGGTGACACTAAAAAATGGTACGGTATACCGGCATCACAATGTGATATGTTTGAATATATTTGTCATGAAATAAGCCCCGATTATTTTACTAAACAGCCCGATTTATTACATCAATTGGTTTCATTGTTATCACCATCCAAAATTCATCAATCATGTAAAGAAAAATTAAACAAAAAGATCAAAATATACTATGTTAATCAAAATGCCAATGAATTTGTTGTCACTTTCCCTAAAGTTTATCATGCTGGTTTCAATTGTGGATATAATGTTAACGAAGCTGTTAATTTCACTATGCCTTACTGGTTAAATTACGGTAAAGATTCTATCAAGGAGTACCAGTTAGTCAAAAAAGAGAATGTTTTCAACCATTACAAGTTGTTAAGAAATATTTTAGATGGTTTCTTAATCAAGGAGGAAACTGATAGTAATAATAATTCTTCGATAGACTCTGATTCAATTTTTTCAAGAGACGTGATCTCTGAAATGATCAAAGTTGCATTCACAGATTATTGTTCAGAGATTAGAAAATTCAAATTAGTTCTCAACGATGAAAACTTAGCAAGTTTTTTGAAACTGATTAAATCAAAAGATTGTAGCGAATATTTAATTGAAGAAAATGAAAAGAAGAATGAAATCAAATCCAACGAGACTACTGAAGAAAGATCCATTAGACAATCAACTAGAATGACAAGCATGAAAATCAGAAACAATAACTCTGAAGATAATTCAATTGATGAATTTATCTGTAATGATTGTAAATCATTTGTTAATTTTAAATGGATTGAAATCGATACTTTGAAAGAACTGGAAAACGAATTTCATAACACTAACAATAATAACAGCAACTACAATGATAATAATAATTCAAATTCATCTTTGTTACCAACACCAAATCAATCACCGATATTTACTCAAGCAGGAGAATTTAAAGATGTTGAAAGTGAATTTTTGAAAATTATCGAAGATGCTAAAACGCGAAAAAGGGATGAAAAACCAATAAGGAATGGAGAAGAAGAAAATGATAGGTTCAGAAAATCAAGAAAAAGAGGGATTAAAGTTATTAATTTAGCTGACGATGAAGATGATGCAGAAAAGGCAGCGGTTAAAGAAGAAGAAGAAGATAAAAGGACAATTAGAAAATCTAGAAGATTGGCAACGAAGAAATCTGCAACAACGATAGAGTTAAATGATCTGTCTTTGGATTCGTCATCCAGTACTAATAACAATGAATTACTCAAAGAAAAGAAACTGAAGTTGTTGAATTCAATGAGACGTAAAAGAGTTAAGAATTCAAAATATGGAAAAGTTGTTCTATGTTTAAAATGTTTTAATAAAAAATTGGAGAATCTGAATGTTGACGATCATGATAATAAAGAAAAATTAGTTAATTCAAGTTTATTATTCAACGACTTCGAAATTAATGACCTTGAGAATTATATCTGTTTTAGTATTCAATCTAAAGTTTTAAGCTTACTACACTAATTTCAAAAATTTATGTGTTACGTGTAGTTTAGTTTATCAATCTATTGTTTTTATAGTCTATTTTTTCTGATTTCATTAAATATACGGATTTTTTTATGCTTTGAAAGACAAACAACTTAACGCTCATTAATCAATTGTAGTTTATTACGAAAGAAGGATATAATCCTTTAACAAAAACACCCTAACCGATTTGCGTCCGCACTAATTTGTTATGAGCCGCCCGTAATTGTTTATCGTGTACAGGAGAATAATATTGGGGGAAATACTAAGACCGATATATAAAAAGACTTGTTAATAATAGGAGTATTAAAAAAGTGGAGGTCATTTAGGCCAATATTTAATTAAATAAATTTATACAAGGTACCAGTGTCTATATTAGTACAAAAATATATATAGACGACTTCATATAAACACCGTCAATTGGGAATCATTTCTTATTTATCGACCGTGTACATATAGGGTAACTGAGTAGGTAAAGTAAGACGTGTGTGCACCAATAGCATCGTCCAATGAAAGAACCGCTTTCGAGTCTGGAGAGCTCCCTGCGCAGTTTTTTCCTCCCGATAATTGCAGTTCTAGGGGAAACGAAAAATAGAGAAAGAGCGAGGCACGCGCTGGCGGGAGGAGGGGAAATTGGCTTTCATTCTTTGGAGTTTGAATCGAAATGATTAATTCAGAGCGAGCGAGCGAGCGAACTTCGATCATCAGCCAGCGTTGGAGGTTGAGTTGTTAATTAGTCCTGTTCCCTTTCTTCACCTCTTTTTTTAACACTCTGTTTTTATTTTACTCTTTTTTTGATTAACTGCAAAAGTCTTTTCAAAGTCATCACTCTTATAAACACAATCAACTCAATTATTCAAGATGGTTGCTAGATTATTTGCTACTACTTCAAAGACTGCTTTCAAGGCAGCCAAGGCCAACCTTGCTTTAAACAGAGGTATGGCTACTGCTGCTCCAGCTGCTGGTAAGATCAGGTAAGTACAAGAATGCGAAAATACAACAATCAATTGTTGCTATCATTGGTTAATAACTTTTAATTCTCATCAATTACAATACATCATATCAATGAATTGGATTCAGTTAAATATACAATTCACACAGTTGATTTCTTTCAACTGGGTTTCTCTTTTTTTCCAGGTTCCGAGATCTCCAGATTTGAAATTGAATTGAAGACATAGGAACAAGAATTCAATAACTTATTAAGACAATTGTATCCAATTAACCTCACTTGATCAATTCATTTATTATCAATTTAGTAGTATTCATCATTTGATTTATCACCATCTCATCGTTGTCCCCTTTCTCTCCCATAGTTAAGCTCTGGAACAAAAATTCGTTCGGGCACACACAAATAAAAATGCAGGCATCTGATTTGATGAGACGAAAATTTTTCGCGCGCTTCATAACCACAACACATCAACTTTCCAAATTCAGTTGAATCAATACTATCGATTAGTATGGTGTTGCAAGCGATAATGATGATTGTTATGATTTGTATCATACAACGCCAATTGCAATTGACCCTGTTTATTGATATTCATTTTACTAAATTGATTCAAAAATTGAAAGCAAAACGTTATTAGTTACCAAAGTTTTAACAACTATATTTCAAGTTATGTGTACTAACATTTTTTAATCATGTTTGGTTTAATATAATATAGAGCCGTTATTGGTGCCGTTGTCGATGTCCAATTCCAACAAGGTGAATTACCTGCCATTTTAAATGCTTTAACCATTGACTTAGGTACTGAAACCAAGTTAGTTTTAGAAGTTGCCCAACATTTAGGTGAAAACTCTGTCAGAGCTATTGCTATGGATGGTACTGAAGGTTTAGTTAGAGGTCAAACCGTTTTAGATACCGGTGCTCCAATTTCTGTCCCAGTCGGTAGAGGTACTTTAGGTAGAATTATTAACGTTGTTGGTGAACCAATTGATGAAAGAGGTCCAATTGAATGTACTCAAAGAAACCCAATTCACGCTGATCCACCTTCATTCGTTGAACAATCCACTGCTGCTGAAGTTTTAGAAACCGGTATTAAGGTTGTCGATTTATTAGCCCCATACGCTAGAGGTGGTAAGATTGGTTTATTCGGTGGTGCCGGTGTCGGTAAGACCGTTTTCATTCAAGAATTGATTAACAACATTGCCAAGGCCCATGGTGGTTTCTCTGTTTTTACCGGTGTCGGTGAAAGAACCAGAGAAGGTAACGATTTATACCGTGAAATGAAGGAAACTGGTGTCATTAACTTAGAAGGTGATTCTAAGGTCGCCTTAGTTTTCGGTCAAATGAACGAACCACCAGGAGCTAGAGCTAGAGTTGCTTTAACTGGTTTAACCATTGCTGAATACTTCAGAGATGAAGAAGGCCAAGATGTTTTGTTGTTCATTGATAACATTTTCAGATTCACCCAAGCTGGTTCCGAAGTGTCTGCTTTGTTAGGTAGAATTCCATCTGCTGTCGGTTATCAACCAACTTTAGCCACCGATATGGGTTTGTTACAAGAAAGAATTACCACCACCCAAAAGGGTTCCGTCACCTCTGTCCAAGCCGTTTATGTCCCAGCTGATGATTTAACCGATCCTGCTCCAGCTACTACTTTCGCCCATTTGGATGCTACCACTGTTTTATCCAGAGGTATTTCTGAATTAGGTATTTACCCAGCTGTCGATCCATTAGATTCTAAGTCAAGATTATTGGACGCTTCCGTTGTCGGTCAAGAACATTATGATGTTGCTACCAACGTTCAACAAACTTTACAAGCTTACAAGTCCTTACAAGATATTATTGCCATTTTAGGTATGGATGAATTGTCTGAACAAGATAAGTTAACTGTCGAAAGAGCCAGAAAGATTCAAAGATTCTTATCTCAACCATTCGCTGTTGCTGAAGTTTTCACTGGTATTCCAGGTGCTTTAGTTAGATTAAAGGATACTATTACCTCTTTCAAGGATGTCTTAGAAGGTAAGTACGATCACTTACCAGAAAATGCTTTCTATATGGTTGGTGGTATCGAAGATGTCGTTGCCAAGGCTGAAAAGTTAGCTGCTGAAGCTAACTAAACATCTAAATCTATTCATAAGAAGGAATTATAAAAAGAGCATTTTGGAATTAATCGAAATTTTATTTCTATATTAAACGGAAAAAAAAATTAGTTACTTTTTTTTATTGTTTAGTAGATTTTCCAGAGGGATTAAGAACGAACGATATAGTTTTGAAAATTATTGGTTCTTTCTTAATTGTTTGTTATTTGTTTTTGCAAAGAAAAGTTTGTGTTTTCTTTTGTTGTTTGATGTTTATGAGTTGAAGTTTGCTTTCTTCCTTTTATGTTTTTTTCCATTTTCCTTCTTGTTAGGATTTATTTATACACACATATAAGAAAAAGTTTTTGTCTATATATAGATATATGGCACTACTACTATTATTACATTTTATCTGATTCTGAAATTCACTTTTTTGTTTTTTTGTTTTGATCCTTTTAGTCTTTGGAGATCCCTTTTTTTTTGATTTCTCATTATTTGTGTTTACACTTTTACTGGTTTCATGAAAAAGATTTCACTAATCACATCAGGATCATATTATTTTTTTTGTTGTCATTTTATTTTTTATTATTATCACTACTTATATGAAGGTATAGAAACGAATTTGAATTTATTACTATTATTATTAAAAAATTACAAAGACAAAAGTAAGAAAAATCGACTTTTTGTAAAGAACACGTTCTTTGCCTCTTCTCGCTCTCGAGTCGTCTGGCTGTTGGAAAAACTCCACCCACCCGATCTACATTTATGTATACTATTTTTATGTTCTTTCTTTTCAATAAATTTGTACATAGTTGACAACAATAATTGAATAACACTCACAATGGAATCAATTATTCAATCAGCAGGTTCATTCTTGGATAAACCAGGTTTTGACTGGAAAACATTAGTTATTGGTTTCTCCGGGGCAAACTTCTTGTTTGAATCTTATTTGACATACAGACAAATCAAAAAAGTTTCTCAAACAACAGCCACCAAAACCATTCCAAAGCAATTAAATGATAAAATCGATCTTGAAACGATCGAAAAATCATCTGCTTATTCATTAACTAAATTGAAGTTCAGTTTAGTGAGTTCTTTATATTCATTAGTTCAAAATGTTTTGTTCTATAAATATGACATCTTACCAAAACTGTGGTCAGCTGCTACAATAATCGTCAATAATAAGACCATTTCAGGCACTTATTCATTACCACCTTTATTCAGAGGTACAACTGTTAAATCGTTGTTCTTTATGGGTCAAATGTCTCTAATTTCTTTTGTTTTAAGTTTACCAATTTCCTACATTTCAAATTTTGTTATTGAGGAACGCTACGGTTTCAACAAGTTGACCGTTAAGTTATGGTGGTCTGACATGGTTAAAGAATTACTAGTTATGTTCTCAATTGGTACTCCAATCTTAGCTGCTTTCTTGAAGATTATTGATTATTTCGGAGATTCTTTCATGTTCTACCTTTCTGTCTTTTTATTTGTTGTTCAAATTTTCTTGATTATCGTTTATCCTAAGTTCATCCAACCACTATTCAACAAGTTAACACCATTAGAAGCTGGTGAATTGAAAGATAACATTGAAAAGCTAGCAAGTGAAAATAAGTTCCCATTGGATAAATTGTACGTTATTGACGGTTCTAAAAGATCTTCACACTCAAATGCTTACTTCTTAGGTTTACCATGGGGTTCAAAACAAATCGTTATTTATGATACCTTAATTGAAAAATCTACAATCAAAGAAGTTGTTGCAGTTTTAGGTCACGAAATTGGTCATTGGTTCCTATCGCATACTACTAAACTATTAGTTATCAATCAATTCCATATTTTCACAATTTTCACAATGTTTGCAGCATTCGTTAAAAACAACTCTCTCTATGAAAGTTTTGGATTCTTCAAAGGTACTGAACAACCAATCATTGTTGGATTTTTGTTATTTGGTGATATTTTAAAACCTCTGGATGCAGTTTTAGTCTTTTTGATGAATTTGTTATCGAGAAAGTATGAATATGAAGCTGATGAATATGCAACCAAGTTAGGTTTTGGAGAAGAATTGAAATCTGCTTTGATTGGTTTACACAAGGAAAATTTGAGTTCGTTAGATGTTGATTGGTTGTATTCTGCTTATAGTCATAACCACCCACATTTGATTGAAAGATTAAACTATATTGATGAAGTTGAGTCTGAAATTAAATCCAAGAAAGTTGATTAGTTGATGTAATTATGAATCGATTGTCGAATATTTTATACAGTGCTTTTTTGAACTTTTATAGTTGTTGACTTACAAATATTCAAATGTAATTATCTACGTATATAGTTTTTAAAACTACTTTTGCTAATGTCATATATCGAAGATGAATGGATTTTCAATCTACAAAGCGTATAAAGAGCAGTCTGAGTGCTGTACGCTCATCGCAAACGTTTGAAAAAAACATAATTCTCAAACATTTTCAGAATACAAAAGTACATAACAAATATCACCACATTATCAGTTCTTCACAGTTCTACAATTTCTAGTGTTAAGTGACTGTGTTCAAGGGGGGGATTTATTTATAGGTACAGAATCACCAAAGAAATTATGTTTAGTTTTAACAATTCACAAGACGAAGAATCTTTCAACCTAAACCCGGTTCTATCTGAAGGTTTACACACCAGCACCACTCAACAACAACAACAATTAATAAACAATCTAGATGATTCATCATTATCGTTATCACGCTTAATACAAAGAATTATATCCCAACGAGGATCTTTTCTAAACGTTACTGAAGATGGATTACTCGATGAAATGTCAAGCACTGAAATTAACAACGACGAAGAAATGGATGACGAAACAGGCACCAGTGGAAAACAACAACTATCCAGTAAGAATAGCAACGAAACAGCTAATAATAGGGAAGATAGTGTTGATAGTGAAACTTTAATAAGCAACAAAACACACTTGGAATTCATGAAGGAAAAAGAAGAGATTATAAATTGTGTTCATTCTGCATTGAATGAATCCTCACTATCATTAGATTTCATATCATTGTTGATTTCATGTGTGAGACCAGCTGCTGGTTCTTTATCGATGTCACCTCATTTGAAACAGAATATTAAAATAGGTTCACTATCTTCAGACAATGTTCAAATTGCAAACAACGATAATGGCCATCAGTCACAGATAGAGATTTCCAAGATTGGTAGAGGTTGGAAGTTGGAGAGTTTGAATAGATGTTCAAATAACTTTAAAGTTGCTTGTTCAAGATTATCTGAAGAGGTTGAAAAAGAGAGAAATTATTGGAATGGGCTGGTTAATGTTCTAAAATCGAATGAAGTTATAACAACAACAACAATGTCGTCGTCAACGTCAACTGCGGGTAAATCAACAACAAAGGAAATTAGTGTCAAGTATGGGTTTGGAGATGCTGGATCGAATTATTTTGATAAAGGGATTGGATTGTTGAAAAAGAATCCGATTAATGGTGAGATATACTTTGAAAAGGTTAATAATCGACAAACTGAAAGAATCAATAAGTTGGTTAAAGTTAAATTATACAGCAAAGAAGGTAACGAAGAACCAACATTAGTAGGTGAATCTGACTTACTTGGTAGATTTGAGAAATTTACCAATGCCAATAAAGGTGATAGTGAGAACGGTGTTTGCAATGAGATTTCAAAAGCCAGGTTTTTCTTATTTGAAGAAGAGTTATTCTATCAATTAGTTAAAGAATCAGCAACGCTAATTTCATTACAAGTCAAGATTGAATCCAATAAGATTCTAATTGAATTACACGATGAGATCATTGAAATTGAATCGATTTCAGCTGATGATATCAAGCCGGTTAATCCAGATTTGAAATCAAATTTAAAGGCTGATCAAATCAGTTCGTTTTTAAGATTAATGTTGATTAACGAGCATAAAAGAAATTTGAACAAGAAACGTATTCCACCAGTGTCTTTATCACAAGATAACCAACAATCATCACAATCATCAGGACAGAACAATTTATCATTGATTAAACCAATAATTACGTACAATAAACACGATAGAACGGTCAAACAATTACATGATGTTTTGTTCTCAATGTTGAGTGCGTTTTTCAATGGTGATAAAAATCAAGTTGACAAAATCATGAAGAATGATCTTAAAATGACTAAATTCTGCAACGGTTCAATTTATAATGATCAGATTATTGCTCGTAGTAATAGTGCAGGTGGGCATAAGAATAAAGATCCATTTATCAGATGTATTACATCACCTTTAACAAAATTTGAATTGATTTGTTTGAATTTGAAGATTTACATTAAATTAATATCCAATGCCAGTTCATCCTATTCGACGATAAATGTCAAGATATTCAATTACAGAAACAGTGAAGGTGACGGTAGTCAGGATAAAGATGGATCCACGTTGTTAAACGTGAATTTCACTGATGTTGGACAATTAGAAGATTGTTTGAATTGGGCAATTAAGTATTTTACTGGTAAAGATTAGATATATTGATAGGAAGTACATTTTGAATAATTTAGAGTAACTGAATGGTTGGCTGATTACCCGGAGTTTGGGGAATATATTCGGTTAAAATCGGTGCAATTATCTCGCGCGTCTTTTTCTCGATCTTTAGATTTTCAATCTGATCTTTTGGCATTCATAGATTGATAAACCTATGTATAGTAATATATCTTTTTCTGCCTCACTGTTAACAATTTACTTTTTTTTGATTGTATTAGTTGACTTATTAATTCAATCAACTAGTAGATATAGATATAGGATTTATAGGCATAAATGAACCAACATAATGCCAAAACATACAGCTAAAGTTTTAATCGTGGGTAGTGGTGCCCTAGGTATGGTTGCAGCATACACACTTGAACAAAACAACACTGAAGTTACAGTGGTTGTTAGATCCGGTTACGAGAAGGCTTCAGCTGAAGGTTACACAATCAATTCCGTTCAATTTGGTGAAGGTATTAAAAACTGGAAACCAACTAGAATAGTGAGAGATGTCGAAGAATCAGTTGCCAATGGTGAGCAATACGAATACATTTACGTTTCTTTGAAAAATTTACCAGATGGTCCTAAAACCTGTGAAGATATTATCGAACCTGCCGTTTTAGCAAACCCTGATTCAACCATCATCTTGTGTCAAAATGGTATAGACATTGAAAAACCAATGATTCAAAGATTCCCTGGTCATATCATCTTGAGTGCCGTCTCTTTGATCGGTTGTACTAACATTGACTGTATAGTTGAACAGAAAACTCCTGATGCTGTTCAATTCGGTGTTTTTGAAGGTGTTTCTGATGAGTCAAAGATTGCTAACCGTAAAGTTTCTAAATGGATTGAAATGTACACCATTGAAGGTACGAATAAAGTCAGTCGTGATTCAAACGTTAGATTATCAAGATGGCAAAAACTGCTTTATAACTCAGCAATTAATACAACTACTGCATTGGTTGATCTTGATTGTAGTAGATCTGCTATGACCGGCTGTAAAGAAACAATCTGGAGACCAATAATGAGGGAAATTTATGCAATTGCTAAATCTGATGGCTATGATATTCCACCTCAATTAGAAGAATCCATGATTAATACTTCAAATGGTTTATTCTATACCCCTTCGATGCTTCTTGATGTTAGATTAGGTAGAATGATTGAAATGGAAACCATTGTTGGTAACCCATTAAGAATTGCAGAAAAAAATGGAGTTGCCGCTCCCCATTTGAATATGATGTACAATCTGTTGAAAATGGTTCAATTTAGAATTAAGGAAGCTTCTGACTTAGTTAATATTGATTTCGAGGCTGAAAGAAAGACACGTTTGAAATATGCCGACTACGGTGCCAAATTCACTTAGAATGATTAGATATATATATATATATATAGATAGATAGATAGATAGATAGAGTAGACAAATGTTTTAATATCAAAGAGAATCTTAACCAAAAAAGCAAAACAAGTAAACCCCAATCACCAGCCACATACACTCGCCACATTATTTTTATCCGGTGGCGGTGGCTGGTGGCTAAGTGATTGATTTCAAATTTGAGCAAAAGGAAGGGAACCAACGGTTTGTTTTTGTTGGTCATCGATCTTATACATGGAGAAGAAGAGAAAGTGGCAACGGGGTAGATACTATCAATTCAACTTCACACTGATACCACTACTACAAGTCAACGCTCCCAGACACGAAGTTCACATATACATTTGGTGTTTATTGCATGTATTTATAATTTACCTATTTCCACACATTCTTTTATTATACCACCACTTCTATATCACACCATCTCACAACTTATATTTCGAGAAAGCTCAAATCAGTCCTTTGTCAATAGTAAGATATATATATATATATATATACATTCCATCAGATATGTTTGCTCCAAGTATTATATCTCAAACAACATCAAGAGCAGCTTCGAAACTTGTTTTTCGGGCTTTATTCAATTCCATTAGATGCAACACTTTTAAACATTTCCCAAAAAATCCAAATAAATATACAAATTTCAGATTACAAGGTTCAAGACACTATCACTCTTCTTCTTCACCAGCTTCAAACCTTGCATCTCAAGAACAAACTGCAAACCGTGATTTAAGTAACCCAGCTATCCAAGCAGCTTTTTACAGAACTCTTTTAAATGCAAATTATCCTCACATTTTGGTTTCAAGATACGAATCTCCAGGTATTGCAACATCTCCTGACTGTGCTCAGTTATACATCGAGGCATTAATGAAGATGGGTGAAACCCAAAAAGCCCATGCTGTTGCCTCTTCAATGGGATTACCAATCACTGGTGGTGCTGGTGGCTCAGGTAATATTGGTATCGGGGCTGGTAACGGTTCAAGAAGTGACCCAATCCATGTTATTTTAACAGAATCTTCACGAACAGCTGTCGCTAAATGGATTAAATGGGTTGTTACTGTTGGGTTATTAGCTTATGGTGCCAACATTGGTTTCAACTATTTGGTTGAAAATGGTTCTATCTTGAAGGGTCCAAATTCAGAAGATAAAACAATCGAAGCAAGTAAATCAACCGTTAAATTTTCAGACGTTTGTGGTGTTGACGAAGCTAGATCTGAATTAGAAGAAATTGTTGAATTTTTAAAAGATCCTTCCAAATTCACTGGATTAGGTGGTGAATTACCAAAGGGTGTTCTTTTAACAGGCCCTCCAGGTACTGGTAAGACTTTATTAGCAAGAGCTACAGCTGGTGAAGCTGGTGTTCCGTTCTTCTTTATGTCAGGTTCTGAATTTGACGAAGTTTACGTTGGTGTTGGAGCTAAAAGAATCAGAGAATTGTTCAATAAAGCTAGGGCTAGAGCACCAGCTATTGTTTTCATCGATGAATTGGATGCTATTGGAGGCAAGAGAAAATCAAGGGATCAAGCTTGGGCTAAGCAAACCTTAAATCAATTGCTAGTTGAATTGGATGGGTTCTCACAAACTGAAGGTATTATCATCATTGGTGCCACCAATTTCCCAGATTCGTTAGATAAAGCTTTAACAAGACCAGGTAGATTTGATAAAATTGTTAACGTTGATTTACCTGACGTTAGAGGTCGTGTTGACATCTTAAAGCATCATATGAAAAACATTGCAATGTCTAAAGATGTCGATCCATCAGTTATTGCAAGAACTACAACCGGTATGTCAGGTGCTGCTTTGAAAAATTTAGTCAATCAAGCTGCTATTTATGCTTCACATCAAAACGCTTTAAGTGTTAACATGTCTCATTTGGAATGGGCTAAAGATAAAGTGTTGATGGGTGGTGAAAGAAAAACAATGGTGATGACCCAAGAAACTAGAAGAAATACCGCTTACCATGAAGCCGGTCATGCAATTGCTGCAATGTTTACAGAAGGTGCTACACCATTATACAAGGCTACCATCTTACCAAGAGGTAGGGCACTTGGTATTACGTTCCAATTACCAGAAATGGATAAATACGACACTACAAAAACTGAATGCTATGCCACTCTAGATGTTTGTATGGGTGGTAAGATTGCTGAAGAAATGTTGTACGGTCCAGATAACGTTACTTCTGGATGCTCGTCTGATTTAACTTCCGCTACTAGAACAGCAAGAGCCATGGTGACGGCATATGGTATGTCTGATGCAATTGGACCTGTTAAATTATCCGACCAATGGGAATCTTGGTCACCAAAACTAAGAGATATGGCTGATCAAGAGACAAGAAGGTTATTGGTCGAATCTGAAGATAGAACAAGAAATTTATTACGTGACAAGAGAGTTGAATTGAAAAGATTGGCCGAAGGTTTATTAGAGTATGAAACTTTATCAAAGGATGAAATGGTCAAGATTTGTAAAGGTGAATCAATTAATAAACCTAAAGTTTCAACAAATAAGGTTGTTAAAGGTAACGGCAAGAAGAAAGAGATTGATATCGCTCCAGATGATCAACCCCTTGGTGTTTCTGCTAAAGCTTAAAAATATCATAACATTCCTACCCTTACCGACATCTCTTTACGAATAACTTATTATTTTCAGAGAATGAGTGCATGCTTTTATTATTCTTGTTAATTTTTTTTTTTTTACCCAGAATGCATATCATGTTTCATTTTTCTTCATTTTATATCAATTAATAGTTTTGTTTATCTATTTGTGTATAGTTTTTTTTTTTATTTCCATTTTTGATATTGATAGACGAATGTTTTTTTAAAATTAGAAAAAAAAAGAGGAAGAATCCTCTCCAGTTCTTGTAATTAATTACTTATTTTTTTTTTTTTGTTTTACGTTTTTTTTTTTATTTTGTATGATGGTGTTTCTACTTGCAAAATAGTGAATCATTCCAAAAACTTAAACACGATTTTATATTGTATTAAATGTGTAAAATAAACAGTCAAATTGTCACAAAAATCAAAACTAAACACCAAACGCTGATTGTTTTTATTTGAGCGTTCGCTATCGTTTTCAATCTTCATGAATCAATAAAAAAAAAGTTCACGGAACAAAATTGTTTATCTTTATGCCAACTAAATAGAGTTGAAAATTTTGATACACATATCAATATAGAAACATACATACCTCTAATTATATTAAGACTAATATAACAATGTCACAAAATCAAAGTAAGTATACAAGAAAATCACACACATGAGAAAACAAACTTAGCAAATACTAACCTTACCACCACCACCCCGAAATGAAATAATAATATAGCGTTACAATTACAATACGATCAATACCAACAGACGATCGAATCCATAAACACAAGACTAATAACATTGCAATCCGAGATTGATGAACATGAAATTGTTTTTGGTACATTAAAAGATGTTTCAGAGGGCAGAAACTGTTACAGAATGATTGGTGGGGCACTTGTTGAGTTAAAAGTTAGCGATGCTAAAGTTGTTCTTGGTCAGAATTTGAAAGGTATGAAGGGGTCAGTTGATAGTTTGAAGTTGGAAAGTGACAAGTACCAAAAGGAATTTTTGGATTGGAAGGAGAAAAATAATGTTAAAATTGTGAAAGGTAATTAGTTTTATTCGAATAATTTAGTTTACTGTTTGCAGTGGTTTTTGGAAAATTTCAACATTTTATATACTAATAAATAAAAAGACATAGGAAAACACAAATAAAAAGACGAATACATAATTTTTTTTGTTGAGTAATATATATATATATAGTTATATATAGTTATATCGGTTCATCGAATTGGTATGGATCTATATAAAGTAAACCAAGTACAATTAATTAGTTTTCTTTTCTTCAGTAACTGGCTCTTTACCGGAAACAACATAGATAACAACAAAAATAAACCAAGCACCACTAACAGCAATAGCACTACTCAAATAAACCCAAGAGTTTGGAATTTCCCATGATCTTGGATACTCATCGTTTGCCAAATGTCTAACCGG
Source organism: Ogataea salicorniae (assembly GCA_030557545.1). Lineage (NCBI taxonomy): Eukaryota > Fungi > Ascomycota > Pichiomycetes > Pichiales > Pichiaceae > Ogataea > Ogataea salicorniae. The sequence goes on from JAKTPI010000105.1 coordinate 27,701, forward strand.
AAGAACAAGTTCTTCACTGATAAAACTCAAACCTGGTCTCTTGTAATCAACTTTATAAGTAAACATACCATGCTGGTCAGGAATGTCGAATTGGGTCGAATAAATTGAAGATTCACCAGATTCACCGGAATTGACTAGATTCAATCTATAATATGGATCAAGCATAACAAATTCTAATTGCATATCGGTACAACCAGTGAATGGAACCCAGTTGGAACCGTCCCATTTTGAAACACCAATTTCAAACTTAGTGTTGTCTTTGATCTTGTAATTAGTGCTGTTAGCGGCAATTTCACCATCAACGATTTTATAATGGTTGACAAAGTTGGCCTTGATCAAACCGGTAATTTGGAAGGTCCAATTGATTAAACTTTCAACGATTTCAGCATCAAACGATTCATCGGTGAAGATAGATTCAGAACCTATCCATGTTGTTCTTGCATTGTTCAAAGCTTGGAAACCAACAATCAAGAAACCTTGTGAACCGGTGTGCCATGTAGACTCAGAGTTGATCACACCTTCATCAATAGCATAAGTGATTGAAGATCTTGAAGCTTTTAAAATTGGGATTAGGAACTCACTGTTTGATAATAATGCTGCCGAGCCTTGTTCGTATTTTAATTCAGTTGGCTTGATTGATTCTGGAATAATAACGTTGTTCAAGAATTGTGGTGATTCAATGGACTCAACAGCGTTAGAAGATGATTCTTGATAATAATCGATCAATTTATAACCTTTTGGAGACGGATAAATACCAAGTTCATTCAAATATAAAGTTAAATCGGTTTGTGTGCCCTCTTGATTTGAAACAATCAAGAAGTCACCACCGTCTTGTGCAAATTCAACTAATTGGGAAGTAGAGATATCAGAGGAGAGTTCTTTAGCCTTTGATGGGAAAACTAAAACGTTTTGATACAATCTGTAACCGTTTCTAAACAATTCAATTGGTTGTTCTTGTTCTTCTGCATTGATGTCTCTAATGACCAATCCAAATTCTTTGGTATCTAGTAAACTGAGTAATTTAGAGTGGGTTTCTAAGAAGTTTGGGGTTGTTTTTGAATCATAAAGGACCAAGGTTCTTGTGTCTGGTAATGGTGATTTAATTGCTGCAACTTGGACAATTAGAAGCGACAACAGCACGCTTAGTATGTTCCTTATATTAACGAGCATTGTTGATAAATGTCAATTGAGTGTGTATCAGTATGTAGACGTATATCTTCGTACCGTACTCTTGAGAGAGTTTAGTTATGTCGAAAGATGCCAGACACTGTTTAAAACAACGTGTCCGCAAAATTCGAGTAAGTACAAAAAAATCGCTTGAAAAATCACAAACCGAAAGTCAAAAATCGTTTTCTTCAAATTGATCGATAACAAAAACTTGTTTGATTTATCACTTCATATATTTATCTATATCCGTATATATAGGTAATTACCCACAATGACTGTTGATAAAGAATCTAGTGAGTCCTTTGCTGACACATACAAGAGATTGAATGAAGCAGAGTTGGCTGCAACAGTATGTACACACACCAAAACAAATTGCGATAGGAGTTGAGATATTCATTGAAAGTTACCTCATACTAACAATTCATCTTACAAACTTTAAACTACACTATAGCATCTCGAAAGACTCTTAGATCAAATTGAAAGTCAGATTGATTCATTCACTGGCGAAGCTGACGCTTTAGCTAAAGATGTTGCTGCTGGTAAAGAAGGTGAAGAAAAAAAGACTGTTAAGGAACCTGAGACCTCCAAAAAATAATGATAATGAAGAAAATTTGTTCATAACTAATTTGTTTCTACAATTTTAAGAATAAATTTTGATTTTGCATTTTTCAGCACCCGCCAATGGTTGGTTCGTTTGCGTACCTTTTGAATTGGGTGAAACAGTTAATAGCTTTTTGGTAAGCAATTATCAGCTTATATTTATTCATTTAGTTTTTGTTAACTAATAATTTGTCAATTGAATTAGTACTGGTATACTAGTAATAATAAATAATATATCTCTACCAATAGATCAATACTACGTATGTAACCTATCTATGGTGTTAGTTGAATCTTCTGTGATGAAGTAATTTTCCAAAAACGACTCCGATGAACAACAGACAAAGTTCCAGTTATCATATTAATTATTATTTGACTCACAGCTTCTTTTCAGCCTGTATATTGTTTCTAATATTGCTTCATATTTCTTTCCAATTTTGGAATCTTTTCTAGTCTCTACAGTAAACCATCAAATACTCATTGTTGTTGTCATTAGGACTTAATCCAAAATGAAGTCAAATGAAACTACAAACTGAGCCGCTCGCTTGTTCGATTTACGCTTGATTCGAAAACAGCAACGTGGATTCAACGATTCATTTAATCAACACTTACTTGAACCCTCGTTCTCTTCTTCTTCCACCATTATCAGATTGAAAACTACAGATATCAATTGAAAAACCATAAAACATTAATCAACTTCTAAGATGCCTGTTGAATCCACTGACAAAGAAGTTACCCTAATTTCTCCAACAAATCCAAACACAAAAGTTAGTATCTTACTTTACGGTGCCACGATTACTTCATGGACTATTGATTCCATTGAACAATTGTGGTTATCAACATCTGCTAAATTAGACGGCTCCAAGCCAGTTAGAGGTGGTATTCCATTAGTTTTCCCAGTTTTTGGTAAATCAGATGCTGAAGGTTTTGCAGCATTACCACAACACGGTTTTGCAAGAAATTCAACCTGGGAACTCTTAGGTCAAACAAAGGAAAATCCACCAACCGTTCAGTTTGGTTTAGGCCCAGATGAAGCAAATAAAGACGTTTATTCAAAGTGGGATAAAGGTGACAATGATTTTACTTTACTTTTCACTGTTGAATTAAAGGACGACTCTTTGAATACCTATATCGAAGTTTCAAACACAGACTCAAAACCTTGGAAGTTCAATTGGTTGTTTCACACTTATTTACAAATCAATGATATTGATGATACTTTAATCAACAATTTACCAGGTGAAACTTGTTTTGATCAAGTATTACAAGAATCTTATCAAGAAAAAGCACCTGCTGTTGATTTCAACTCCGAACTTGATAGAATTTACAAGAATGTCTCGTGTGATAAGTTATTGCAGGTTATTGAATTAGGTAAAGTCATTCACAACGTTGAAAGAAACAACTTACCAGATGTTGTTGTCTGGAACCCATGGGTTGAAAAATCTGCTGGTATGGCTGATTTCGAACCAAAGGATGGATTCCATAATATGGTTTGTATCGAACCTGGTCACGTTCATGATTTCATTACTTTAAGACCTGGTGAAAGTTGGACCGGTTCTCAAACTATCTACAAAGGTGATGCTATTAAGTTACAATCTATTTAGGCCAGTGTGATAAAGTATATCTTTAGTTACATCTCAATACATATTCCAACGTACTATTAATAAATCAAACTTTTTGTCTATCTTAAAGCAGCAATTTCGTCATGTCTTACAACACTGTAATTAACATCGTTAGTTGTTGCATTGGCAGTTCTTTTAACGGCATCACTTGGTGCCGAGATAAAATCTGGTTCATCTGTTTCAACGAATGGGTTTTTTGGAAGGTTTGGGTTTATTATAAATACACCAGAGTCTAACTCTGGGAATCTGATCTTAACTTTTCCTGTTCCTGTAGACATCCACCATCTTGATTCGGTAGTTTTACCCGATGGAGCAGGTAAACCATGCTTCAATAAGAAGGATGATTCGTTAATATTTAACGTTAAAACTAATGAATTGACACCACCAATAATCAATTTTCTTGATTCGTAAAGTTGCTTTTCTATAGCCGATCTAACACTCTCATCAATCATCTCAACTTTTGCTTTGAAAATACCATAAATTGGTCGATGGTCACTGAACTTTAATTCAGGAACGGAATTGTACTCAACCTGATTCAAAATTATCTTTGAAGATCTTGATAAACTTAAAATTCTATCGGTCCATGCTGGGACTCTCTGCTTTTCTGAAGTATCATAAGTGTCTGTTCCTTTGTCAAATTTATAGGTTGGTTTGAATTTAATTTCCATTTCGTCAAAGTAGGGGAAAGATTCACCACTTGCCATTTGTAAGTTCAATTGGTCATGTTCAAATAATGGAGCAAGTCTATGTTTCCTGCTGTTGTTATCAGTAGATTCAACATTTTCATCGGTTTCACTTTGAATTTCTTCTACGCTTGTTTCATTTTCTGAAGTTCTATCTTCTTTAATTTGATTATCGTTTTGTAATATTTCACTGTGATTATCTTGATTATCGTTTTGCAATATTTCACTGTGCTTATCTTGATTCATTTTTTCCTCTTTTGATTTTTGTGAGGATAACCGGTCATCGATTTCATCTTCTAGTTCATCAATATCCAAACCTTGAAGTCCATTCAACCGATCTAAAACAGGGCTGATCATTAAATTATCCCTAATAGTTTCGGCTTCTAAGCTGTGACGTAAAGTATCTTCGTCATGGTTCTTATGCTCATGTTCATGCTCCTCTTCATCCTCATCATCACGCTCCTGATCCACTGTACTTGCAGGATTCACGGAATTCACAATAAAACTCTTATCACATAAAAGTGGTCTAACAACTTCATTGCTTAAATTAATTCTAAAATTGAAATCACCCAACCAAATAACAGAATCGTAATCCCGTAGTGCTTTATTCTGCTTGAACCTTAACCCATTAAAAATGGTTTTATAATTTTGATGTCTTTCATCAGAGTTATGGAACCCAGCAGCTAAATGAGATGCAATGAAACATAAGCTAGATGCTGAGTAATTGAAACCAATGGCAACACCACCTTTGTTGGCTGACATACCTTTGAATCCAGTTTTCTTCACACAACTTTCAACGTTACTGATATGCTCCAAAGAATCTTCTTTAACAAATATCAAATTAAGGATACCACCTAGTTGTTCCCCTCTTAGCAAAGTGTAGCTATCACCTTGAAAATTGTTTAAAGCTTCTTTTAGTTTTTTCTCCCAAAACACCCTGATTGAAGGATCGATATTCATCATCTTACCAGGGGTTAACTCAACAACTTCTTCCAGTCCAACAAGAACGATATCGTAATTTTGGTACAGTTCTGGTTTCGGGAACATCCAAGAGCTAACACCACCTTCATATAGTTCAGCATTCACATTGAAGGTTCCCGACCATATGAGGAGTTCTTTTGTAGATGTAAATTCACTGGATCTCTTACTCAATTCTTCAACGACATAATCATGAATAGGATCAAATAAATGAACTTGAGCCTGTTTTTCTAATCTGCCCAATAGTTTATCGAAAGTGTTTTGTTTGCTAGACCCAACAACAGCTTGCGAAGAGACATATTTCTTTGACTGTTCAGCAACTTTACCAACAATACCACCAGTTTTGCTCTTCGTTTTGGAGGACACATAACTTTCTGACATTTTGTTTAAAGTAGAACCATTTTCACCCCACAAGTAAGTCAGTTTTGTCCAAAATTCAGGACCCGGTACAAAATTCAAAAATTTGAAAAAATACTCAAAAATTTCTTCACTTATCCTATCTTGAATCAAATTTGCCCTTTCAATTGAGTTCAAGGTATTTGTTAAAAATATCCCAGATTGTCTCCCAATGTACGTCCTGCTAGTCATATCGTAACAAAACGCTTCGTAAGTCTTCAAAGGATCGTCTAATTCATGCAACAAACTTGTCAGGAAGAGATCGTTTGATTTAAGTCTAAAGGAACTAGAAACATCAGTCTTCGTATAGCTGACTTGATCTGGAGAAAATGCACCATAGTTATCAATAGCATTTTTATAACGTTGACTGAGTTCCTGCTGATTTCCCTTTTTGGACAACGCGTCAATGATATGAACCATACCGTATTGTTGAATCAAAGTTTCAAAATGCCTTCCAAATGCATGCTTTGAAGCGTCTTCTGATCTAGGAAACTCCATCTTGGTGGACAGTAGTTGTGATTCCAAATTCCAAAACAACGGAACATTACCACTTAATTGAATGAATGCCAAACAGTAATCCTTTGTAGTTAATATGATTTCCGTTTCGACGAAATTCGCAGCGTTACCATCGTCATCAACACAATAAGGTCCAAACAGTGAACCACTTTTTTTACAATCTTGTTTTGATATTATCGTTAATAAACCTTCGTTTTCATTAACTGTCACAGTACGTGCAAACCCTCTTATAATAGTAATCATAAATTGTCCTTTATCAAACGGGCCTCGTTCTTCAGTGGCAAGTCTATTTCTGAACGATATTAGTTCACTGATAAGTTTACAATTCCAAGCAAAACGCCCATCGTAATCATCCAATGAATTAAGTGACAAATATGATATGTTGCCCTTAAAACCTCGTTCTTGGAAACTTGAGACTAAATCAAATTCAGGAGAATAGTAAAAGGTACCTCCAGCAAGTAATCTAACTATTGAATATGCGGGATTCTCTGGGAAGTCTTCGTACGTTTTATTTTTCTCTGGTGATAAAGCATAGTCATAAGTGCCATTCGTTAAACAAACAAACATAGTTGAAGTAATTTGATATATTTTTTCATTAACTCTAATAGAACCAACCTCGGATCTTCCTGTGATGAATCCAACGAACACCATTCCTTTGATTGCAATGACACCAAGCAATGCGTGAACTGAATCAGAGTCACTAGCTGTAACAACCGGAGTGATATCGATGTACTTGCTCAAAGGAACAATTGATTCCGGAACATATTCAATGATACAGTTTGGTGAGGAGTCTTTGGTGGCTTGTCCCTTGATATCTCGAAGTAAAAGGGCAAACCCATTTGACACAATGGCTATTGATCTCGGGGTTTTATTTAGGTACACTCTCATAGTTTACTGTAATTGATGTTGTATCTGACAACGGTTCTAGTGTGTATCTGTGTATGATGTTATAATATCTGACAAATTATAATGATGCAATTGAAGTAATAATGATTTTATATGTGTTGAGTTGTCGTATACTAGGAAGTATGTTCTGGTTTAGTAGTCTAGTTGGATCTAAAAATAAACGATTTATGAAAAAACGTCATTTTGTTATCTTTTGTAAAAGAAAGAAGCACCGCCTTGTTTGTTCTGTTTCTGTCTATCGATTTCTCACAAGACTTGCTCTTAACTATACTCGTATTGATTAATATGGGTACAAGGACATGCATGAATTACAATTGAACCCATTCAAAGTAAAATAGTTAGAAAGTTAGAGAAGGAGAGAACCAATTTGGTACCTAATAATCTAATTGACTCTGTACAATACTTATCATTTCAAATGAATTCCCAAGTGAGCGTAACAACATCAAGCGACTTTCAAGAGTTATGCCAGGCTTGTAGAAAAGGTGATGTTGAACTTGTTGACAAGTACATATCCCAAGGTGTCAATGTAAGTATAACAATAATCAACTTATTTTGGACTCATAAACAAAAAGTAAACACTAACGTTTTTAACAGTTAAATCAAGTTGACGAATGGGATTATTCGCCGTTGATTCTAGCTTCCGTTTGTGGCCACGAGAACATTGTCAAATTACTCCTTGAGAAAGGTGCTATAGTCAGCAGAGATACATTTGAGGGTTCTCGTGCTATTTACGGTGCATTGACGGACTCAATTAGAAGGGTTCTACTATCATTTGATATCAGCAAAGCTGTTGATCTAACACAACCTTTCGCCGCTCATATAACAAGTTTGATACTAAAACCCAAACTAATCTGCACAGATATAGTAGTTAGCATTGATGGTCGTGATGATTCAGTGAAGTTGAAATTGCATAGTTTCATGCTTGTTGCCATGTCTAAGTACTTCAGTCTTCAGCTATCAGACAAAGGCTGGCGATCGGATTCCATTATTGTTGAATCAACTAAGTTTGAGAGAGTGAGTTGGGAATTCTTGTTCCGCTATATCTACCTCGTTCCTACCTTTGATTTGAAGGATGTCAATGTGGATGACTTGATCTGTTTGGCTTACCATGTTGGTTTACCTGATTTAGCTACATCTGTTCAAACAATGTCAGAAACATATTTACCTATGGAGAAATCAAAGTTGAAGAATAAAATACAACATTCAATGTGTGAAATAGCTAGAAGCAAACTCAAGACATTTGTTCAAGAGAAGATATTAAAGAAGCAATTGACGATAGATTTAAAAGATACAGACTATAATGAGAAGATGGATGACGATGAATATGGTCAGTTTTTGGTGCCATCAGATGAGCAAAAAGTAAACCTTATTAGACACTCATATGCAGATTTAATCATTGCAATAGAGTTGGGCTCTTCTGTCACTTATTTCCCTGTTCATAGGGCAGTTTTAGCGAGATCCGATTATTACGAAAGGATGTTCAATTCATCCTTTTCGGACACGGCAATTTTCACAGAGTTATACATGGAAGATTTAGGAGTTGTTGATAGAACACAACTAATAAACTCACCGGATAATATTCCTATCGTATCTTTACCAGCAATGGATGTCATCGGAGATTTATCATCAGCCTCATTGATACAGGTGATGGAGATTCTTATTGGATTCTTATACTTCGACGACGCCACCATTCCGGCAGAAGTTGCCATTTATGTTTTGACTTTAGCTGATTCCCTATTTATTGATAGACTAAAAACAATGGCAGCTGTCTCCTTGACCAGCATTGAGGTTCTCGATTCTTCAGTCGGTGTCTCAGTTTACGATATATTGAGAGCTGGTTGGGAAACTAGGGTTCATAGATTAGAAACCCACGCTGCTTATTTGATCAGTAAAGACGTTTCAAAGTACGTTAACGATCCAGAATTCAAGGAAATTGTTTTAGAATCTTCCAATAGAATCCAAGCCAGACAAGAGTTTGATTCGATTGAATTCATTGATGATATTAGATTTTACCTCACAAAGAAATACACTATCGACGTTGAATCTGATGCAATGTTCGATCCATCCATGACCTCGAGGGTTGTAGAACCAGTTGGCTATGCCGAACGGGTTAGACTGTACGAGCATGACTTGGATTCAATTGATGCGGTTTTGAAGGAACTAGACTTGAATGCTTAGATTATGTTTACACTTTGACGCCAAATAATTGATGTTATTCTTTTTTTTCTTCTGGAATTTTATATTGCTTCATATATATAGAGATATCATTAAGCTATATAGAATAGAGTTATTGAATGAATTATAAAAACCAACTTGTAAAACAATAAATAGTCGAGAAAAGTGCCAGACCAGAACATTAAAAGAACTCAAAACAAAACAAAGGTAAATTAGAGCACGGATTTTTTTTCAATGATATGATAGGAATATACATAGTTATGTGACAAAATGAAAGGGTGGGAAGAGTAAGGTTGATGTATTTATTTTGGTGATGTGAGGATAGGTTAGAGAGAAAGGTGGTCAATTGGAACCTATTTATTTGGTCTTCTTGGTCTTCTTGGCAGCGGACTTCAGATGGGTAGCTGGTAACCAAGATTCATCATAAACACTTGAGCCAGTAGACTTGACTTTAGCAGCAGATGAGGTAGCAATCTTCTTGGATTCCTTTTTAGCTGGAGCCAAGTACTTGTCTAAGAATTGAGCACCAAATGAGGTGTATAAGAAGTAAGCAGCAAAAGCTAAGGAACCGGCTAAGATGACTTCCAAAACTAACAACTTTGGGCTGAAGATTGAGATTTGAGCATCGTCAACGATGATCAATTGGTTTCTTGAACCTAAAACCATCAACTTGTCGTTGTAAACGATGTAAATTGCCGGAACGACTAAGTAAGTTTCTGGGATTAAATCGATGCCAATGTTTTGAATAAATGTGGTATTTTTAGTGGAAGCAACCGATAATGGACCAATGTTGGTGGCAGTGATGTTGTATAAAACTTCACCAGTGGATGGGGAAATCAATTGTCCACCAACACCAACAATGGTACAGTCTTCTTCTTCACCATTAGTGAATTGATATTCTAAGGAGGCAGTTTCACCGTTGGTTAATGAAACAACTTCAGTGCTGACGGTTTGACGGTCTTTGACCAAGTATTCAATTCTGAAATCGAATGGCTTTTGTTCGGTTGGAACAAACTTTGGAGCAGCTTCTTCAGCAGCCAATGCAACTGAGATCAAAGAGGTGAAAGCTAAAGCTAATTTGGAAAACTTCATTGTTGGATGTGTATATGAATGAATGAAAAGGAATTTCAAAGCTAATTTAACACTTTAAGGGTCTCTGAGATGAAGATATGGGGAGATAAAGATAAAGAGATCAATCACACGTACGTGGTTGGAAAAATACGAATCCATCGAATACGTGGATGATTTTCATCCACATTTTTTTCGTCGAATCGGTTTACAAGGCGGTGCACTATATTTTTTGATCCTGGGAGGCAATAGAAGTGTATACATTTAATATACGGGGATTACTTGATAGATGTTTGATGCCAATGGAATCAATATATTATCATATATAGTAACTATCCACCAAATATCATACATCATGTCATTTGAAAATGCAATGAAGAAGCTCAATTTAGAAATCATCGATTACGATGTGAGTTCGGTCCCAACGGCAAACCTTCCAAAACTCACAGAGTTGAAACAACTTATAGAGTCGAATCTCACCACGCTATTCAATCAATTGAAAAACAAGTATAATGCAGACTTTGACACTCCGTTACTATCCCCGGATGGTTTTCCAAGATCGGATATTGATGTTGTTCAAATACGACTCATCAGAACACAAATCATTAGACTCAAGAATGATTTGAAAGCTGTTTTGGATACAATTGATGCCAAACTAATAGAACATTTCAACAGAATATCGAAGAATCCAACACAAAGAACTACTGCTAATATACCAGTGAAGACGAACAGAAATGTGCTCATTCCATTTGCAGTGATTGATCAAGTTGTTACTGGCAGTCCTGCCGAGCAAGCTGGCTTACTAGTTGGTGACAGAATCGCCGCATTCGGTTACCTAAACGTTACAAACCATGAAAATTTGAAAGGAATTGCCTCTATCGTGCAAAGAAGCGTTGGAAAAGAAATATCAATTGAAGTTATTAGAAATGGAGATAATATTAAGTTAACTTTAACTCCTAATAATAACTGGGGTGGCATGGGCTTGTTAGGATGTAGATTGAATCAAATCTAATGTTGTGTATTGATTGCATCGTGGAAAATGGGTTGTTAATAGTTTATCAGATAAATATATGGGTTGAGATATATGTTCTATATGTTATTGCTATACAGAAGAGATTTGAAACGTAATTGATCGAAGAGGGTTGAAAAAAAAAACAAACGCTACACGTTTGAGGATTAACCACCATGTAAAGTTGAGGTAAAAGTGATGAGATCACCATCTTCTAGCTCGTAATCTTCTTCACCTTCTAGTTCCCAATCAGTGTCGTTAATCAAGACTAGAATACCAGGTCTGATAGTTCCATCTTCAATGAAAACATCGTAGTCTTTCTTATTAACGATTAAGTTATCGGCAATGTAATTCATTAAATCCCTTAAAATGATAGGTTCACTTGCAGATTCTTTAGAGATCTTACACTTGGACTTTCTAACACCTCCAAATATGACATCAAGTCCACCTCTGTAATAAAATAATAACATTTGAAAGTTAGTAAAAATCAGCTATGAAATAAATGATGGGTTTTATAAAACACTCAAGACTCGTGAATTGTAACATACAGAAATTCTGCGTTGACTGTAACAGAAGACATGGCAGTTTGTTTGTTAGTGTGTATCTTTGAACTAGTCTATTATTTGTTGTTTTGTTCCTCTTCTGGAATCTTGTAAACACTAGTTAAAAAAGCCTTATTATATCTAGTTACAAAAATTTAGAAAAAGATGGTAAATTTGGACATTGCACCGCCGTCAAATCATTTAAGTATATTCTTTTGATGAACTCAGCAGTTAGATAATTCTTAAGCCTTTGTGGGTGGTATAATAGATAATATACCTTTCTGTAGATTAGAAAGTATGTTTAGTTTGACAAGCATTAGTAAGCTGATTACAAAATTTGGGAAAAAATCAATTTCAGATTAAGATGAAGAACTTTTTGGAAATTTTGACAAGTATCTAGTCTGTTTGGTCACGTGAATAGGTTTCATGTGACACAAAGTATTTAAAGAAAAAAGAAATTAATGATTGTAGTGTGCCCAGTTGAGAAATTGGCCTCACAAGCTGGAACTGTAATGTATGGAACTGATTTAATGTTAGTATTCATTTACAAAATTACATAACAAACTATACGTTGAACATGCTTGTAAACTGGCGGAAATTTCAATTGACCAGTCAACACGATCTGTTAATAGACAGTAGATCAGGGTCATTGCTGAGACAAATAATGTGTGAAGAGCAATAAATGAATGAGAGTACCAATCAAATTGAATCAATCTTTTGGCAATCATACAGATGGTACCACACGATTTAGCACATTCATTAATGTACCGTTGAATATCCCTGGCAATTTGTGAATTTTCAGGCCCACTTGGACTTTGTTTAGAGATCAACGGAACCAACAATATCCTTGTTGTTTTGTGGAACAATAACTCCAAAAAAATCTCATGTTGTTCTTCTGCAAGCTTAGGTGACTCTGCTCTCCAAGCTTGAACCTTTTCAAAGAACCATGATATCTCATTAAGTAAAGTAGTAATAGATAAATCCTTGTCAACCCTATAAACAGTATGTTGGATCATGGAATCAATACGTCTAATCTTGACCAAACATAACCCCATACTCATATCGGTAACCACTTTATTGTCCATCTTTTCAGGATGTAGATTAATAATTTCGTTCAATTCATCAGGGTCAGTGGCATCATCATTGATGTTATATGGTAATTCTGCATCAATATCATAGTCGGACAAAGTGTATGGTCTCCCAAAATGCATACAAACAACTCTTTCCAAAACATGGACAATCCAAAAGACACGATGTCTCATTACTGCTTCGTACAAATCTTCAGCTAAAACAGGGGCAGATTCTTTTCTATGTAAACCAGGTTCAATACAGAATCTAATGATCAATCCAAGTAAGTGCCAGATGAGTTTTCTTTGAGAATTTCTAAGCATGTGCAATGCAACCAACATTAAACACGTTATCGAATCACGGTCTACAATTGATGTTATTTCATCTAATTTATCCGTTGCTTCACGATGGAATTGGGTAGATGTATACAGGGACAATGGAATTGTATTGAGATCTTTGGCCGATCCGTTCAGTTGTTCAATTCTTAGCCCTATAGCATAAACCATTAATAAGATGAATCGATTCACCCTTGATTTTCTGTCTTTTGATTTTGATGATAAAATTTGAACTCTATCCTTATGCAATTGATTAATGAAGGGTTTATTAATCACAGGAAAACGGGGGAACATCATGGAAGTGAATGATGATACCAATTTAGGACCAAACTCTTCATTTGTGTTGATATAGGTGTAATCAATATGTTTGCTTCAGATGTACCTGCAGGTTTCGTTTGGTCGAGGTCATCAGTGGATGAAGATTGGTCTGATTTTTCGAAATTTGGTGAGGAGTCAACCATTGACTTGTTTGTTTCAGGGTTCACAGCTTTTTGTAGTATAAAAGCCATTTTGACTCCAGACATTGTACCATAAAAAGTTCTCTGTGTGCCCAAATGGTATGTGAGAGGCGCTCTTTACAAAGTCATCATTTGATTGCGGAACTTGTGGCTGTTTTCGTCTTGAATCTGTTGTATTGTTTTGATTTTGAGTTGTTAGTGAAAGTATGTGTTGCTGTTGTTGCTTTACTACATCTTCTAGATACCTGACTTGTTGTTCTAACATTGTAACATGTTTCATTGTATCTTCTTTTGAGCAAACGATGGAGCATTCAACGGTGGCCTTTTCACAATGAGAGCAACTTTTCAATTCGGGTATACCATCACATTTCCTCTTTGACTTCTTGCATCTTTCACAGGCAAATTTTGATCTTTTGAAAACTTGTTTCTTAGTACTATTGTTAGTGGTTGCACGGGACTCGATGAGTCGTGGGAGGAATCTCCACTTTGTCAACGCCTTTTGGTGCTTGATGATAGGTTTGTAGACATATTGTTGTGATGGTTCCAATTGCTGATGGATAATAAGGTACTCTATTCAATATTATTATTTAGAAGCAGCAATTATAGATGGAGAGAAGGTGGGGAAAGATAAGTTTATATATTTCTTCGGAGGGTTTGAAGAAAAGGGAATGGAGTTATATAGATCCACGGATTGATAGTATCCTGTTGAATCACCGAACACATTCTCCCCGCCGCGTATCTTCACAACCTGTCCCAAGTACCAAATTGCACAGCCCATTATTTTCATTAAATATCAGGTCACGTATCTACAATCACGTGGTTTTTCTACGTCATTTACGCTCTCGTTAGCAAATGAAAACAAAATGAAAGAAAAAAAAGCGCTAAAAGACTTATAAAGAAAAAGCATGGCTGTGTCAAAACTGAACAAACAGGAGGTATCGGACAAGTGAGTTATTTCATCCAAACAAAATGTGATTTGTCCTCCTTAATTCATCCTATTAGTCCATTCCATTTGACCAAGCAGAACAATAAAATCATTTCACAGTATCATCGATAAGTTACTCTAGATAGCAATTAGATGTCAAAAATCTAGAACGGTTTCGTTTGATCTTATACTTAAGTTCTCCTATCGGCTCAAAAAAAAAGTTAAGTCAATTTTTTTTTTTTGTGTGGTTTTAAGCTGAACTCTTATATATATAGTGTTTTTTTCCTATCAGATTACACATATATTATTTGTCATATATATATATATTTCGTTCGAATTAATCATCCCATCATTTTTACTGTTCTTTCACGTTTGTCCTTTCCATCCTTTTGAATATCATCATAAAGTTATCAATTGCAATACAGATATATTCATAATTACCAATCAAGCTTCTCACTCTCTCCTTTGATCTCCTGATTTATATAGAAAAGAATATCCCTTAATAATGAGTTCTCCATCTTTAGCACCACGTTCCAATCAGTCGATAACTCCATCCACTGTTGCCTCTAATGGCAACCCAAAAATTACAAAAATTATAACCTCAAGAGAATGGGTCTTACCACCAAGACCCAAACCAGGTAGGAAACCAAGTGTTGATACCCCTGCTACGAAACGCAAAGCGCAAAACAGAGCTGCTCAAAGAGCTTTCAGAGAAAGAAGAGCAAACAGAGTTAGTGAATTAGAAACCCAAATATTAGAACTTGAAAGAGAAAAAAGTATAAACGAAGGTATTTTGACGAATACGATTAAAGGTTTACAACTACAAAATGACTCCTTGAAAAAATCCATGGATGAAATCAAGGCCACTCTAGAAATGGTTCAAAAACAACTGCCTCAAATGAAACAGCAACAGAACATCAAAAGAAGAGTTAGCACGTCTGGTGTTTCTCCAGGAACTATACCTGACTCAGTGGTATCCACTCCTCAGAGACAACAACCCTATACACCAGTGGCAACTTCTAATACTATCAGGCCTACTCAACAACAGGCTAAGAAAGGTTCACCATCAGCTGTTTCAACTCCATCTTCTGGTAACTCTTCACAATCCGATAATCCACAACATGATTTGGACTTGAATAAGGCGGCATCCATGATGATCAACTTCAAAAATAGTTCAAGACAAAACAGTATATCATCGATCTCAAATGCCAACTCTCCTTTAACACTGGGTATTACCCCATCAAGTATGACTTCTAGAAAGGACAGAAATTCTAGTAGTATAAGCCTACAACAAATTTCCCCCGCTCCATCTTCGGATTCGCCGCCACTGCCACAACAGCAACAACAACAACGACCGCAATCAACATTTTCTAATTTTGGGACTATTCACGAGGGTGATCATGACAATGAAGAAGATAAAAATTGTGGTATTTGTGTGAAGGACGATTGTATTTGTGAGACTATTGGTTTGAAATCCCGAAAGAGTCCAGCTCCAGTTGTCTTTGATGATTTCAAGCCTGCTGCTGCAGTTCCATTGAAGAGAGTTAGAGAATCATCTTCCGAACAAGAGATTGATTTCACTAATACTTTCAAACGTTCCAAATTCAAAAAGATGCCAACTTTCAAATCATTAGGAGGCAACAGCATGAGTATCACTAATAGTAGGATCTCTAATCAACAAGACCAGCAAAATGACATGCTCTTTAAATCGCCAATGACTTTCTCGCTGAATGATGAAACTCCAGATTACTCGTCACAAGTTTCACAGGAAACTGGCAAGAAGGAAGAATATACGGATATTCCACCTGAAGATGAATGTGGGTTCTGCTCAGATGATACTCCATGTGTTTGTAGAGAAATTGCTAAGCAAAAGGAACTGGTTCAATTTAAAGACAGTTTGATCACCAATCAATTGAACAGCGAGCAACCTCAACAGTTACTATCGCAAGTTAGACCAACACTATCTAATACTGGTACCACTAACAAGTTGTCTGATTTGATCCATTCTGAAAACAATGTCAAAGTTGAAGATGAACAGTCAAAGCCGAAAGAAGCTGGTTGTTCAGGTAACCCTGGTACTTGTCTACAATGCCAAACGGATCCTATGTCTACTTTATTCTGTACTACGATTGCTCAACAATCAGCGGATATAAGAAAAGCACACACTACGGCAAACACCCCAACTTCAACTGGTTCATCATCAGCAAACAGTTTATTCTCAAACAGTTCATCAACATTACCAAACTCTCCATTCGCTAGACTTCAAAACTCGATATTACCAACACCACCATCATCAATTCCACAATTGGAGACCTTGAAAAGATCTAATTCTGTGAATTCATTGCCTGCATTGAGCGATTTGGAGATAAATAACCCAGGAAAGCATTTCATTCCATGCGCAGATGCTTATAAGACGTTATCTAGACACGCTAATTTCCAAAGTGCAGGGTTCAACAACATCATCAACAATCTAGACACAAAAGGCATGTACGTTGAAGTTGAGAGTGTTGTTAATTGTTTGAGGGAATTGGATAGAAAGTTTGGTAGCAACTAATTGTAAGGTTGAAATCGGTCATTCTGTGTCTTTTGTGTATTTCAGTAACTTTTTTTTTATCTTTCAAGCAATGAAACACAGAAGGATATATATGTTTCTGTTAATATGTTTTCTTTCTTCCTATTTGCTGGCGCTCTTCTTTTTATTTCAACTTTTGTTTTCTTAGGCATCGTTTGTTTTCCTTCTCCGGTACAGTCATTTTTGTTTTTATCTTGTTCATTCCTCGATTTTATTATATAAATTCAGTCATCTGTTTTATCTATTCAATCCAATATAACATTAATCTGTTCATATAAGCATTACAAGCTCCATTTTATTTACCGGCCAGCAGCGGGTGCGCTGTAGTGCTGTGGCGTATGGGCTGTGCACAGTTGTCATGCGTTATTGTCAGGATCTGACTATTATTAGATTAGGTATAACAATAGAATATGTTTTCTCTACTCTTCCAAGTGGAAGTCCTATTATATAAACCTATATAAGAGAAAGCAATAAAGCGGTCTATATTTGTATATAACACCAGAATGTGTAAGAGTTGTGAAGCAGCCAACTAGATTAAGGAGTGGCGT